>OOFC01014058.1:0-14347 GCA_900323345.1 Pseudochromis fuscus
TCTCCTGACCCTGCCTAGGACGTGCTCGGCCACAGACTGGAGGTGAAGGTGAACCACGCTCTGAGCTTTCAACTTGAAGTTCACGCGTAGCCGGCACCGCCATCGATCCAGCCAGGTGTGTCTTAAAATGGAGCTTTTGAGTCAAGCTGTCTCTCAGCTTTTTCTCCGCGTGTGTGTGTGTGTTTGTTTGTGAAACCGACTCACACTTTTCCCTGAAGAGTGCAAAAGGGGCTGATTGATGTTTGCCCCATGGACCTGGAGTTTTTTATATTCCTCTCCTCTCCCCAGGCTGCAGGCCACAGGGTCCTCTCACAGAGAAAAGCTACGTAGGAGTTTGGAAGGGAACGGTCTTTAGATGTGTCAACACACAGCCTGCCATAGTCTGGCCCGAGGATAGGCTAAATCAATACAGAGGAGTCACTGGTGGCCGTGCCTTTCGCTTTGCAGAGGAGATTATCTGGAGTGTTGATGTTTTCTATTTTTATGTTTCCTCTGAAGCTGTGATGGGGCCAGAAAATATGTAAGTATATCCATCTGTATCTCCACCACGGTTATATGCGCCTATATCTAATCCCAAGTTGAGTTTAAAGTTCTGTGTATTAAAAAAAAAACGACACTTTTAAAAAAATCAGGTTCTGTGCTCGCTGTGCTGTTCACATTTCCACCACTAGGGGGAGATCAACCTCTGCTCGACACATCGGAAATGGATGTTAGTGAGGAAGAAACACTGGTCACACATACTGTAATTACTGCATGTTGATGTCTGTCAGAGAGAGTACCCAGAAAACAGGATAAAATTAATGTCTTTTTTTTTCACGAGCTTTATCCAAAAATAAAGTGGCAACATCACGAAGGGATAAAAAAAAAAAAAGAAAGATAATTGGTTGTCCAATCCCTGAAAACCTAAGTCTAAATTTCATACCTCATTACAATCTAATTTCTGTGTAGACCCAGCATGGAGCCACAAAGTGGACTCAACAATATACCAATATAATTTCACTTATACTTGTCAGAAAAGAAAAAGAGCGAGTGTTTGAAAAGCCTTTTCTCCGATGAACAGAGCGGGGCTGTAAAAGCAGCATTAATGAACCATCTAGAAACACTGGAGTCTGTTAGCAAGCAGCGCCCATAAATACTATCATCCACCGCTGCATGAGGTTCGCCTTTATTATTATTATTATTATTCTTTCCAATTACATGAAAGAAACAAAAGGGACTTCCTACCTATTATTTACATTAGTGGATTAGAGGAAATGCTTTGTACACGCCCTGAACTATTCTGTGCAATGACGGCCCCACTGTGATATAAACTGCTGAGACTGAAGCATGTAAGTACGAGTATTGATTAGTCAGGGACATTAAAAATAAAGATTTTGATAATTGGTTAATTTTCAACATGGAGGAAAAAGCTGCTTTTCTTTGGATGTATGAAAATAAAACATCAGTAACTGCAGCTGAAAATGTTGAGGTGATGGCAACGAATGTCAAATTCTGCAGTTTCAAACTCCAATGTGAAGGATCTTCTCCGTGTGTCTTGTGATAAATGTGGAACACTGAGTTATTATCCTCCAAGACAATGTTTTTCTAATCCTGAAGCAGTTATCAATTACACCATCATTTCCCCTGATCCTGTGCACATGAAGTAGACAATTCACCGTTTGAATGACTGCAACCCCCTCCCTCACCTACCACCCTCTCTCGCCTCTCTCCTCCCCCCACTTCTTCTCCTCCCCTCTCCCCCACCTCTCTAACTCAAAGCCGGGGACCTTACCTTTGTCTGGACCATGCCAGCTCTCTGGTCTCTCAAGTGCTCCAGGGTAGCGGCAATATCAATCTCTTTAGCACCTGCAACAGACCGAAAATTGGACTGAGTTCAAAGCAGCGGAGTAATCCAGCTCACATCTGTCAATCTCTCTTTATGCCGGGCTCCCTTTGGAACAGCGCAGCGATTGAAAATTATTACATTCATCCCTCGAAAGACTTGGACAAGAGCCACAGACTGTTTCTCGATAAAATATGCAAGATGATATTTTTGGGGGTCTGCAATAATGCATTCAAAACCGCTACACACCAGCTTCTCTGTGGGAATCCTGTAGGCTTAGATTATGTCTAACTAGAAAGTCCACTAAGAGCATTTTGATACAACAATATCTGAGTGTGTGTGTGTGTGTGTGTGCATCTGAGAATCAACAAACTAATTAAATTGATTTATAGCAGCTCGGCAGCAGTCGTGCTGATGATTAACCTATGCAACAGTTGCTCGCCTTCAACAGTGATCAGCTGCTGGTGAGTGTGTGATGTTAATCTGGAAATCTTATTCTGCTTTCAGATTTATGGATTGCAGGCAGCACGCCGGAGCTCATTTGAGAAACCCGACACACACAGAGAGAGATGTAGAGAGGAAACCCGGAGAGAGAGAGACGCCCTGAACTCTCAAGATGTTTTTGAAAGTGAGGCAGAGAAAGGAAGCAAAGGAGATAGAGCGAGAGTGTGTGTGCATGTGTGTGGGTGAGAGAGCAGGATTTAATGCAGCTGGACTTAGTACTCAAAGTACTCCAGTGCTCCGACAAGACTTTCATGTCTTAGACGGGCTGGATTCCAAAGTTAAGCTGAGGAGAGGCTCTTTGACCAAAGAAAAAAGAGATTATGTACATTTCATACATTTGGTCGTAGAGCAGAAAACAAAAGGTTAAAAAGAAACTGAGTGGCACCTTTCATCACCCTCGTATTCATCAGTGAACTACATGAACTCCACCGGGATGGGTCAGTCTTGTTACTGTTTTACAGGCGCTGAAGGGAAGGTCTGAGGCCGTCCCGCTAACCTGCTCTGACGGGGCTGGGTCCCAGGAGGAGGGCGCGCAGAGGGTGAGGGTAAAGGCCGGAGGTCAAAGGGCAAAGGGGCAGGTTAAGCTATGGAGGGCTTTGAGGTGATGTAAGGCAGCCTTTGGAGGAACGCAGCTCAACAATGGCTGTTTATAACGTGGAAATCTCAAAAGACCTGAATAGACAAATTGAACTGATGATTTTGTTTATTCATGCAGACTGAGAGCTTTCTTCCCAAGTCAGCTCCTGCTTTGTTGGATTCAACAAGTTTCAGATGTCGAAACAAATCTGGCTTCAAACTATTTCTATTTTACATGTAATGATACACCCACACCACAAACATCTTTTACTAGCAGCTTCTCTCGCCCAGTTATTTTATATTTATTTGTGCATTTCACTTCCTATAATGCTGCCAAGTTACTGTGATTTGTGACTGGCTGCATATTGTAGGGACCAGCCCCATGAAAGATGCAGGAAATAAAAAATGAAGTGTGGATTTCTAAGATTTTCACGGTGCAAAAACTATGGCTTGTTGAGAATAAATCAATAATCAAATAAAATAAAATAAACACAATGTTCCCATTAAATATTAAAGATTGATTCAGACCACTGGAGCAAATTCTCATTTCTTTTAAAATGTATTTCCTCTTTAAACATTTCATTTCCATGCATGTGCTATCTAAATTCATGTTGCAGTGGTTGATGCAGGTCAATATGGTGTGAAGGTAGCTTAAATAGATAATTACTAATGTGGGTGGAGGATTCTTTTTCATTTCCTCTTTTCTCTGTTTTCTCTTTGTTCTGCTCTCTCCACTCCGAGCAGCTCCCTACGTGTCTGCCTCTGTCTTCGCTGCCTTTCCAGGCCTCAGAAAAGTCACCCTCTAATGCATCCCCAAGACCCTCTGTGGAAAATGAGAGGCTTTAGCGTTGCCAGGGCAACACTTCAACGCAAGCAGAAAGAGTGAAAGGGAAGCCATTGATCGTTACCTTTAGCCATCCTATTGAGGACCATGTCAATCAGAATGTAAGTCCCACTCCTGCCAGCTCCATCACTGCAGTGAGAGTCAGAGAGAAAGAGAGAGACAGAGATCATTAAGGTGCTGGAGTGAGATGCTTTAATCTCAGAGTGTTTTTCTTATAAGGAAACAAATTGCTCATTTACATCTGCATCTGCTCAGAGCCTGTCGAGTATATTTAAACACAAATTAGTCCATGCATACAGATGCACGCTCCTCTATTAGGCTAAAAGACATCACAGATAAAACAGAATACTTAAAAGAGCAAAAAAAAAAATCAATGATCATCTTTAACATTCATGTGAAAATACCTGCACAGATTTGAATATTTGATGTTCCAATAAATGTGATTATGTTAAACCTTTGCACACGAGTGCATGTGTGGTCTTGAGAGTTGCACGGCTATTGGAGAGAGGGGAATGGTTTCTAAGGCACGCTGGGGACAAAGGCTTTTAAATGCATGCACCTCAGGAGCAGAGGAGAGGTTGAGAGGCCAGGGGCGGTTCGAGAACAGCTTTTGGAGAGCCTTGCTTTTCCATTACTCCAGAGATAGCCCTATGAAAAGCCTCCCTTTGTGCCCGCGGGCCATTCAACGGCTCTGCATGTTAATTGCAAACAAGGCGTGGACATCTCTCTAATAAAGGCAAGGCCAATAAAACAGGAGAGCGGCCTGAGCACCACAGCTTCATTAATCCACTGCTAGACACTCAGTCCATACAGCTCCCTCAGAGGGAGAGTGGGCTTACTGGCCCCATGCATGACTTAACAGGATGTGACTATTAAAAGTGGTCAGACAGATACCTGGTGTTTAATACAAACCAATCAAGGCCAGTTAACTAACTCCACCAAATGGGAAATGGAAGTGTCTTTGGCGGAGTATCTTTGTGCCACGCTATTTGCATAAGGACACAGTCAGTGGAATAAACAGCAGCCCCAGTGGACCCAGATAGAGTAAATGGATCGAGCGAGTTTAAATAAACAGCCTCTCTCCTCCAACACATAGGCCACGACAAACACTCTCTATCTCAATTCAGCAGGGTCAGCCGCTGTCACAAGGTTCAAATAGTTATACTTGCCTGCAGTGAACAATTATCGGGCAAGATCGACCCCGGTAGCACTTGTTAACCTTTCTGAAATAAAAAAAAAAAGAGAAAAGTTGATGTTATTGCAAGCTCGGCGGCGTGGTCGTTTAAATACACAAGCTGCTAAATCATATTCAGGAAACAGGATTGATTATTTTTGCAGAATAATAACAGTGATAATTAAAACAAATGTGACTCATGAGGGACTTTTTGCACTGTGGTCTGGAGGAAATTAATGGCAGCCATAATCAAAGGGACCAAATACAATTCTGAGATGCTCCATCCTGTCAATCAGTCACTTTAATTCGAGCACAGAGAGAGAAATCCGTGTCGCACCACGTAAATAAATTGAGCATCATTTCAAACAGCGTTATTGTGACATGTGGGTGATGGATGTGGCGGTGTGATGTTGTGATTGCCGACCGCCGACGCATTAACCCCAGCCAATTATGAATGTTATACACCACAGGCACGGTGAAGGCCAACAAGCCTTTTCACACCCCGCTGTTGCCATGGAAACTGACTACACTGAGAGCTTCCGCGTCTTTCCATTTCCCCTCGTTATTTCACCTTTTCAATAACAAAATGAAAAATAAATATCTCATCATATCTGTAGTTTGTCGAGTCTTGTGTGCACTAACATTTACTGTTGAACAGTAAATATATTAATCATACTACTAATAATAATAATAATAGATCTTGTAGTTTCATTTTGCTGAACATGTTTTATTATATTTTGCATTCAGGATGTTTTTTATAAATGTATTTTGAGCTTAATAATTACAGGTGTTAGCAGTGTTTCCCATGTGTGCTTGGATCTCAAAGTACATCTATGCTCAACCTGATGTCGTTAAAAGCTTTACAATTTTTTTTGTCATGATCAAGGTCTCAGTGACCAAAAGATAATAAAAACGTATTAAATCCAACTCATTTTGCAGAAAAATTGTATCTTTTTTAAAACTATATTTACACAATCTGCATTCATTTAAAAAATGTTTACATCAAATTACAGCAAATGTGAATATTTTTTACATTTTTAGATCCTTTGGTGTCAAACATGTGAGTAAAACCAGAACAGGTCCTTAGTCAGACAGCATACAGAGATGGTTGGAGTTCCCATGCAAGCCAGAGGAAGGAGCAGTGAGAGGAGGAGGAAGAGGAGGAGGAGGAGGGAGACAGAGAGTCAGGAGTGAGAGAAAGACAGTTTGTGCACAGGCCTGGCTGAGGAGACACAGTTTCCAATGATCACTTTTGTGACTATGCAACTGGGCTCATATTACTAGCTGCAACATCACAAAAATGACACTGGCAACCGCAAAATACCGAGTTGGCCAAAACCATGAAACCGTGAGTGTATAGTACGTTGTGTGGATGTGAGACCTCTGGATCCCTCAATCAGAGAGCTTTAGATTCCCAATAACCTCTAGCATCTAATCGTTGGGGAGGTCTCAGCAGCAGCAGCAGCAGCAGCACAAACAATATGAACGTAAAGAAAACACAGCTCAAACCTGCACACCAATATCATAAACAAATAGAAGTGACTGAACGCTACACCCGGTTTAATTTGAGAGAATAGCACCGACTCTGTCAGGAAAGGATGACACGATAACACTACAGATCCTCCTTGTTTCTCTCATCTGCATTACAAACCAGAGGGACAGACTTCCATCCACAAATCAGATGCATCTATTCTCATTTGGAGGGCTTTTCCTATCCCTCCTGGGTTTTCCCAGAGGAGCTATTGCTGCTCTTCTGCCAGAACACATTATATGGAGAACAGAGTGAGGTTATTCAGTCACTAGCTTTCCCCCTCTCCCATGTTTTTAGTGAGACAGCTCTCATTTAATTGGGTGTTTGAATTAGGTGTTTTTTTTTTTCTTTCTTTTCTTCCCAAGCCAAGCCAGGCAGTGCGGGGCTGTTAATTTGCTGCATCACATGTGCTGGAGGGAGGTGAGGGAAATAGGCCCAGGATGAAAGGGATAGTACAGAAAACACAGTCCTTATTAGAACAACCATTCTCTAGGACACCAAAAGGCAGTGGGGCAAAAGGGAGATGGACCAGAGAGGCACTGACAGAATACAGAATATAAGGGAAGGTGATTAAGAACAAGCTCAGGATAAAGGCCAGTTGTAAAGGTGGAAATCTGTCTGCAATCTGCTGAGCCGAGGTGCCCGAAGCCGACCGGCAGGATCTCCACTCTACCTGCGGAAGTCTAACAGGGTCCTGGCCGAGCTGGGGATCCCGCGGTCCATCCAGGACAGGAAGTGGAACTGGGTGACAGTACGCGTCTCGTTGGTCTGCAGGTTCTTCAGGTAGAAGCTCCGCACCAGGAAGTCCTCACACCAGATGTGCTCAGACACTAAATTGACCTGAAGACGAGAGCGTGCAAAAGATAAGACACAAAGCTTATTATTCATCCCTATAAAGGTGTAATATGGAGGCACAGCATTGACATTAAAGAGGTGGTTCATCCAAACTTCAAAAAACAGGCTTTGTTGTCAGGCTTATACGTCCCCAACAACTTCTTTGTTCAAAAAGACAAAAAGAGGGCATTTGTTGTTACAATCTTTAAATTTTTTATGACAAAACATTGCAGTTCTCATTAAATTCTGTTTGTTTGGTTTAAAAAAAATAAAGAAATAACAAAATATACAACATACACACTGGCGTAAGAGTTTATGTGCTTTCTCTCTATTGAATTCATTTTGTGATGAAATGAGATGTAACTCGTTCACTTTCAAAGTGCTTATGCTTTGGTGTAGAGCAATGAACTGTGGTGTAGTTATTGAAGAAATGAATATCAAATGTTTTATGACCTTTTAGGGTCTCCATCCAGGCATCCTTGCCAGACTAAACTGGGAAGGAGGATATTCCTACTATTGTATATGAGACGAATACAGCTCCAACACACTGTTCATATGGAAAGTTTTCTTTTTACTTTTGAGTTGTGTAGATTACAACACAATGTTTTGTCCCAAAGCTCCAATGTCAGTGTTATGTTATTGTCTAACTTTCATATCAACTTATAACATCAAGTTTGAAGATATTGGTCTTTGGGTTTTCTGCCACAATCCACACCTCCCCCAAAAAGTAGCAGTGGACGAACTGATTCCCCAAGTCGTTAAAAAAATGACATTTGAAAAGTCAACAGCAACATTTCATAGTGTCCTTGTTACTCAGCAGCTTCATGGAGACCACTGCACACTGCACAGAGCTCCACTGAAAACACTGAGGCCTCTAAATAATGAACTTTGCTTCTGGGTAGACACGTTGCTGCTGAGGTTTTAAATGTCATTTTGCAATGCTGTGAGCACTACAAACTAAATTCAATTCATCTTCATTGTGCTCGGATGGCGACAGATTTCTCAGCACATAAAATCCAGGCCTATTTGGATGGATAGAAACCACCTGAAGTGACCTGAGTGTAGTAATGCTTTAAACTTCTCCAAGCTGTGCACCTCCTGACGTACCTCGTATATGTGGTAGACATCCGACCCCTCGTCGGGCCAGTAGTGGTGACACTGCTTCACTCCATTCTCCGACAGTGGGGTCAGCATGACGATGACAACGCAGCCGCTCTCCCACACCATCTACACACAGGAAAACACACGTCAGCTGTCCGTCGAACACATCCTGAGACAACAAACCCTTCATGTGCATCTGTGTGACATGCCAATAGCACTAATATGTGGTTGAACTGTGCCACTGGGAGCAGCATATTGCACATTAGCATTACACGGCAGCTTTGTATTAAGGTGAAATTGATTTCTTAATCTTCGTCCAGGAAGTATGAATAAATGTCACCTCTCTGTGTGTGACAAATGATAAATGTTGGGTCGAGCAGCGGGAGGGCGCGTCATGTGTCGCCCTCTCTCAGTCGTCTGAGCGAGATCACAACATCTACTGCGCTGCCGCTCCATTTCATCTTATCACAATCTAATGTGTCCTTGGGAAAAAATACAGGCCCACGGCAGCCATTAGGAAAATGAGGAGGAAACGCGGGTTTTATGATTGCTATAAAAACACAATGGCCTTGACTATACACTAATCACAAGCTTCTGTGATCCAGCCCAGTGGACACATTACACGCCAACTGTGCCAACTGTGCCAGGATGTGATGAGATTAGGCAAGGTGATAATGTGAGGAAATATTATCCATTTAGTCTTGTACAATTTAGCAAATATTTGCAGGTAGTGAGGTAAAAGTGCATTCTCATTTTCCATCTCCAGCTTGTAAAAAAAATCTTTTGTTTAAACGTGATTAACAATTTTTAGGTTTCGAGAACTATGCATCATTTATCGAGACAAAAACCAGGGTCCAAAAAAAAAAAAAAAAAAAAATCCTGAAAATGACTGGAGTTGTGCTGTGTGAACTCAGAGTGCAGATTGGCTTTTTCTGAAGTGAATTTGTAGAAGAAGTAAGCAAGAAGGCCCAGCAGAGTTAAGGTAATAGCTGTGGTTGGAGGGAGGGAGGGGAGATGGATGGAGGAGTGAAGGATGAAGGGATGGAGGAATGAGAAGTGGAGGATTAGAGCAGAGCCGCCTTTCACAGCACTGCCTGGGGCCGGTGTGGATTAGATAGGACAGAGTAAAAAGATTTGCCTCCTGCATGGTCCATTTGCATGAGAGTGCCAGTGTTTCCCCTGTTTGTTTACTTTTAATGGGGTAAAGAGTGTGTTTTTTTTCCTCCTTCTACCACAATCCAAGGTTAACCATACTGAATAATGAATGGCTACTACTCATTTCCAGACATACAACTGATGTTCAGAGTGTCAGTCAATCTGTATCTAATTTTCTATTATTTTCAGCTTAATTGGGAAAGATTCAGAGTTCATGGCTAAATAGCCCATTTCATTAGATAATGAATGTGCATTTATTCACCTGGCACAGAAAAAATTGGCAGGCAAACAAACAAATAATCAAAATGATACTTATCAACTGTTTCATTTTAGGCACTTTCAAATTTACACATGAGGTACAACAAACAGGGAACCTTTTGTTCCCATCTGAGCTGATGTGTCACTCAATGTGCAATTTTCAGGTAATAGTTACAGAGTTTTTCTTTTCGTTTTTTAATTAATCTGAACAAAATATGAGGACAAAGCTTGTAAGCAAATTCGGCTTTTAGGTTTAAAAAGCAATTTCCTAACTTTCTGTCTTTTGGCGTCCAGACTAAACTTGGCGGCGCCGCCTTCCTCGAGTCACAAGCAGCCTCCGACGTCTGTGCGAGTCAGCACTATCATAATGATTCAAAATGAGTATCCATTCAGTGCAAGATGCAGAGTGCAGAGTGCAGGGCCAGCTGGTCTGCCAGGATTTATGCGTCGCACTTCTACATCCTGGTCACGGCTGAGCTGGAGTTACTTCACCATATGGAGGTGATGGGCCCACTAATTACTACAGTGCTGTCCTATTAACACATAAGAATGCCATTTGGCAACCATGCATCATTTAAGGCACACTTCCACACAAGTTGACATGTTTTACAATAGCCTATATACAGTGATTGATGGCAGGTTGCTTTGACATTTATAGACAAGGGAACGAATGCAAATAGCTTGGAGGAAAAATGCAAATATGAGCAAATTTCAGGATTATTATAAATAACATCAGACTTCCTGGGGGGTGTGAATAAGTAGATGTCCATATAAAGCTAAAAGCAGCAGGTCTGTTGTTGGTATTCAGCTAATGATGGTGTTTTATCGATGGGTAAGAACAGCAGTGGCACCATTACAGCCTCTCGTATATCAGCAGTACATGTAAGTCTCAGAGCAAAGTACACAACGTGACTGAAAATACACATTGTGTACTACATGCTCTGTTTGAACTACAGTTCCCATAATTCCTCAGAGGATATAAATAGGAAGTTGCCATGGATTTAGTGAGTTAAGTAGTAGTCATGACTAAGGGCTACAATTTGAGCTCTCCTTTTATAGCCCCATTTGTTTGCATTTCAGCAAAGAGGCACAACTAAAAGTGTGGAAATTAGCATTGAGCACTTCCTGTTGGCAGTGTGCTCATAAATGTACTGACAACTATCCCTGGATGACTTTGAAACTAAAGAAAATGTGATGACTCTGGAGAAAGCTTTGAGGTTGCAAGGAGTGTCTCTTATGATTTTCAAATGAAATTCCTTGTGATAGACATTGGAGATAATGGTATAATGAGGGAGTATAACACACTCGACCTGGACACTATTCTCTAAACCCAAGACATCAAACACACACTCACACACAGACACACACACACACAGTTGGTAAACTAAAGAAACCCACTGCGTCAGACATAATGTAGCCGTACTGCGGTCCTTCCAAGCAAAAAGTAGAGACAAAATGTTCGAAGATGAAAGACGGACACCGAATGAAGATGAGTTTTTACCTGCCAGAAGTCCGCCACGGTGGAAGCAAGTGGACCCTGCGAGGCGATGTAAGTAGGGTTGCGAGGGTCATGGTCCATCTGGGAGAGAGGGAACAGAGTGTGAGACGGTGTTTGGGCGGAGAGTGGCGGATGAAAACATATTGTCTGGTTAAGACTTCCATCAAAGCCTCCATCTGGATGAAGGTGGGAAAAGCAGATCACCATCTATTGAGGAAAAACACTTTCATTTTGTTCTTCCTCTCTCCTTCCTCCTGCAAACACTGTCTTATTCAGGATGTGACTGTTCCTACAGGTCCAGCACTACATTAGATATTAAACTTGTGCCGATCAGTTTTTATGAAAATAAATCACTCCTTTCAAACATCATATTTGCATATAAAGGCAGATAGAGACCTTGGACTTTGCCGTATTTCTTCTTTATGTATAAAACTGTATTCAACAAGCACCTGGAAAAAAGACATCACAGCTTTTGGATCTAACGTTCAAACCTTTGACTGTGTAAAATAAAAGCTTTACAACTCAACCTGTTCACTGATCATTGTTAATTTTCACTACTAAAAGAGGGAAAGTACTCTCTTCAGTGTTTTTCTTTATTCTTTCAGAGCTAATTTCTTTCATGCTTTGACATGTTTCTCCATGAAACATGATATTGTGGTGGGACTCAGACACCTGCAGGCGGCTGCCACTAAGGAGCTGAATGTTGAGTTGGGACATAATGATGTGGGGAGACCTGATTTGAGGGATGTGGTTAAAATTTGATTGAGTATGTGTTGAGCTGTGCCCCCCTGCTCCTCCCCTACCTCACCCAACCCTACCCCCCCCCCAAAAAAAATCAATGATCACATTTTATTGAATTAATTTTTAGCCTCTAGTGCAAAGATGTTGACATATTTTGAAGGAAAGAAACCATGTGGGCTCGTATTAATGTTAGGACTCATTTTTATATCTTATATGAGGAAAATGCAACAGTGTTTTCTTTTCAAACGTGGGTTTGAACATTTACCACAGACTTTTTGGACAATAATTGCAACTACATTTCCTTGAGAAAGTAAGACACCTTTGAGCATAACATCCAAACAACAGGAAGTCACAGGGTCGTACTTAATGGCTTTTTCATTTTTTATTGACTTATTTTTTTTATGCAGCAGAAACACTTGTCAGGGACACTTTCTGCTTCCTTAAAAGTTACAAATCTAGTTTTAGTGTGTTTCTAAGACTCACTTGTGTTGCTCATGGACCTTGACACCAAAGCCTTAAAATGAAAATAATTCTGCATTTCTTCATGGCTTTAATACAACCACAATACTTTACTGTTTTCATGCCTAATACCCTGAACAACAGGATTAAATCTAAATGCTTTGAAAAGCTGATAAAATCCAAATATACAACTTTAGTTGAAATATAAAAACCTATTTCTTCCTTATTTATCTCAAGTCGGTTTATATTTGTAATTTAGGTGGATTAGAATAATGTTTTTTATTCAGATCTGTCAGTGGTGTAATTACAAGTCTTTAAATGGGACACAGGTGTTTTATAAATGATATTATGTTGCAGGTGTGTAATGCAGGAGATTGTCTTAACTTTGTATTGGATGTTTATTTATGATTTATAGTCATATTATCTGCATCGATCCGCTCATGTATGAGATGTCAGGCAGGATGTCAATATTCATTCTGGCTTATTGCGAATGTAACGAAATGATCGTTGGGGGGCAGGAGTGAAGCATGAGTGACAGAAAATGTTCAGTCAGTGTAACAACACAAGGCCTGAGTGAAATTTAAAAAAACAGTTTTTTTCCCTAAAGAAATCTCACAAAAGGGAGACATAAATGAAGGAAACATTGTGTTCACTACTCGGCGCTACACTTCAATTAGCCATAACCGTGTTGTTCACTTTTCTCTTTTTGAAATGCCTCACGTGGGTTAGTTAAAAAACAGAAAAGAAAATCTTCTCCACAGAAATGAAAGGGTGATGCCGAATGCTAGCGCTTTCACTCCGTTTAGCCAATCTCAAGGACACAGACATGCTGTAGCTGTGTGCTGACATCCCTGCATGAATACTAAAGCGCAAACATGAAAGAGTAGTCCTGCATTTCAGCTGTCCTCCCTTTGCTATTGTGGGAAGAAGATAGACTACAAAAAAAAAAAAAAACTGCAAAGAAGTGCTCCTCGGTTTGAAGTAAAATAGCTTGTACTAAAATAGCTCACACAAATATCTGTTCCTGGAGAAGTGTCTTAACTTTCAACACCTTGCTGCAGTGCCTTGATCCTGTGTTTATATAAGATAGAGGAGGCTGGAAGCTAAACGCTGGCTTGAGGACAGGTGGGAAAATGGAAAAGCCGCAAAGAGGAAAAAAAAAACAAACTCCAGACGAGACAAAGATGTCCAGGCTCTGACCACGTTTCCTGTCATCCCGCATTCCTTCGAAGCACTCCTCACGCTAATGATGCTGTACATTTGCTTGCATCATTTGTGGTCAAGCATTTACTATTATCTGAGGCTGCGTATGTCACCCTGTACTTTGCGGGGAGCGCAGATCGCCCCCTTCCCTCTGCCTCCCTGACCCCGGATTCCCAGAAAGAAGCGACAGATTATTTACTCGTAGGCCACTGCCCCTGAAGCTAATGAGGAGGAAGAAGCCGCATTGACAGACATAATTATCACAGTTTTGCTGGGCTCAGCCAGGGGTCCCTTTTGTGGTGTAATTACTGTCCTTTCATCCACACACCACTGCATCCGCCATTGCTTCACCCATCTTCAACATCCGCTTGTATTTCTTTTCTTTTTTTAAAAACCGCACCAAAACAGTCTTGGATAACTTTTCTCTGTACAGTTTTTCTCCAACTTCTCCTTGTGATTGATTAACTTTATTATAACACTCGTCTACAAGATGGCAAATGTCATACTACAGCACTGTTTAAATAACCTCTATGAATATGCCATTAGTGAAAATGGAGGAATAAATAGAGCATCTAAAAGTCTCTATTGTTTGTTTCTGAGGAGTAATAGGCTTTTAGTGCAGCTGTGTGTTTCCCCCCCCCCCCCCC
>OOFC01014061.1:0-14348 GCA_900323345.1 Pseudochromis fuscus
CATTACGTCACCCTGCATCCGAACCCAGACCAGTCGCAGCCATTTTACTCCGCGAAATAAACTTCAATCTCGCAGCTAGACGCAAAAAAAACTAAACAGCCTACACAGGTCCGCTGACATTAATGGATAGCTCGTTGTGAACCACGGCTCGGATGGATTCTGGCTTCACGTCTTCGTTATTCGGTAAGACCACGGTCCCCGGGGCGGAGCTGTCTTGTTTTTAGCCTGTCTTAGCTAAACCGAGCTAACTGGAGAAAATGTGAGGAGGTTGTTGTTGAGGAGGGTTCGTGATGTGCACAGCAGACGAGGCTGGATAAGACCACACAACACAGTGTGGACATCGAGTAGCTGACTGTAACTTATCCCGAGATATGTTGGGGTCTTCACTATCTTATATTAACGGCTCCGTCTGCAACTCACTCACCTGTCAGATTTAAAGTAGCTAGCAGACGTTAGCTGATCCCACACCCACCCACCTCCACCACCACGACAGCCATTAATAATACTAATTATGCTGAGTTTAATCTAGCTAGTTGTCAAGTTGTTATCTGTTCACTGTGGGTTTATTTCAGCCACGAGACCGGATGCTGTCTGCATTTCAAGGCATGTCATACAGTGTGATTGTGTGAGCTGGCAGCCTCAGTTACTCAAGTAATACCAATGAGGCTCCACGGGCTTTACACAAACACTCCGATGCTCTCCTCCTGCCTTTTACAATCGGCCAAAGTGAGGTATCACTGCAGCAAATCCAAACACATCGCGGTCTGTGTGAGTCATCCACGCAGCCAGAATGTGGTGGTTTGGTCCACTCAGTCTGTCAGAGTGAAAAGTGTGAATTATTCGCGCTAACTTAAACACGCTGCATATGGTTGCACGGGAAAGCAATTATCCCAAGGTTGTACCGCTGTGTATCCCTGTGTGCTTGTGCTTATTTCAACCTCCCAGTGCAGTATTGGTTTGCAGGAAGACGACTGGCTGCTCAGATCACTTTCCCTGTGTCCCTCCCTGTGGAGAATTCAATTAAAATGAAACCGAATAGCAGCATATAGACAGAGGAATGTTCTAATATTGGACTGTTTTTCTCCTCCTTACAGCGATTGTGATAAATCAGGCTGTTCTGAGTTGAAGTTTCACCACACTGTGACCTTGGTATTTTATTTTTTGTTTGCCTTGCCTTTTGTACTGAATCTTTTCAGCAAAGTCCCCAAAGGCAGCCAGGAAGGAAACTACAGCAAATGTGTGTCTGTGGGAACCGAGCAGGACACCGACTCCAGTGAGTGAGCCACAGTGATGACATCATTCCGGTCTTATCGCTGGATTAAAGCAGACATTTTTGTTGGACAAGACGTGGTCTATTTAGGGCTCCGAAAACTGCAGACTCAAAATGTAGTTTGGCACAGAGTGGCTCTCGTGCTGTGTGTGTTTTGGATGTGTATGCCATATTTCTTTAGCGTACTTTACATGCTTGCTGAGCAGTGTCTGAACTGTGGGCTGATGATTTTCTCTTTTATATAAGAGATGTTTTCACACAACAGTCGGCGGTTCATTTTTTTATTTTCATAAACAATTGTCAGCAGTTTGTTTATGTTCAGTAACAGAAACCAGACCAGACTTTTCATAGTTTATTATCTCTTGTTGTCAGTTAAGTGCTTGTGGGTATTTTATCACTTGAATTCTTCAGCCAGGCCTATTTGCAGTAAAGTTGACCCACGACCTCCTCTTGTCAGTATGCAGTCACTTTAGCGGTGGGGACATCGGTCTGTGGTTGTAACAATTCGTATTCCCTCTCAAGGCAGCTAAATTGTTGACTTGTTGTTGAATGTTGCGTTTTAAACTTCACATCACATTCAGTCACACTTTATTTGAACAATCAGCAAGATGTTCCCACTGCACTACCATAAATCCTCTCACCTGTGCAGCATGTGTCTCAGTTTTTATGAGACCATGAGAGGGAAGGAACAGCCCGGGGCGGCAGACACTCCCAGATACTGTCATCAACCTGCAAAAAAATATATCAGCTCAAGTTTTTACCTGGTTGAACTCTGAGCTTTATCATTAAAACAAAGATGGAAACCAGTTCGCTTGTCTCCAGCTCATCTGTGGTTGAATTGATTGCATGCAAGGTTGCACTGAGTTCAACAATCAGCATCGGTAATGTGAAGTAGTTGCTCGAAACCACCATCAAAACTGAGATCTGATGGGTAATGGCAGCGTAAGTGTTCTATAAGCAAAACATCTCATTTTGAAGTCTCCCAAGGAGGAGGAGGTATTTTTAGCTCTGTCAGTGAAAGCGGGAGATCTGAGGCCGGCTTTGTCACTCAGTTTGTTGGACCTCTCATTCCCTCACAGGCTTATTGTTCTACGTACATTATCTAATTTTAGTGACTTTCCAGATCTTACACAACAAGCTGCTTTTTGGATTCTTCATTTCAAATGGTGTTGGTGAAGTTTTCTCTTCACCGATGACTTTTTTTTAAAATCGATCTCTTATATTGACATGTTGGGAACACTAGATCACAATTATGTGCTGACAGTAAAGGGATGGGTACATTTGTTAATATCTCTCTGGTTGCTAACTACAATGTTGATGATTGACTTAAGTGTGGAAGACTGCAGTGACACTGTGTGTGTTGCCTGAGCCTGGTTTTAAAATACCAAACACACCCAGTGGCAGAATAATAATCCTCTAGTTGGTCATGTGACCCAAACCTTTTTATAGAGGTGACAGGTCATTTATTGTGTAGGATAATGAAACTGTTTTACATTTGTGGCAGCAGCTCACTTTCTCCTGTTGGCTGTGTGTTTGCTTGTGTGTGTGTGTGCAGTGTGTGCGCGTTACCCTTTGATGAAACACATGGTACTTGTTGCCCCGTGCCATTAAAAGAACAGTTGAGGGCAGAGCAACATGCAGCGCCTGCCATCTGGATCTGCTCTTTGATTCTGCAGGGGCAGCACCGATTGTTTATCCCACAACGCCTCATCAGCCGTGACAGTTATTTGTTCCTTCCTCTCTCTTTCACTAACCCCCTCTCTCGCACTCACTTGTTCACCCGCCCTCATTCCTTCAGCTTCACTTTCAACCCCCCCAGCATGTATCCACACACAGTATGTAGCTCTGTTTGCTGGCCTGCTGCCCTTCAATCTCTGGAAGTGAAATGCATCCACCTTCAGCTCCTCTAACAAGAAGGTTATGCTGTCACCGTCCTTGATTGTCTGTTTGCAACTTTACCAGAAAACATTTGTGTTCACACTACAAAAGATATGTGATCAACTGCGTCCCAGACCACCTCCACATATGGTTCGAGTGATCCGATCTTAACATGTCTTGGTGGTTGTTTACACTTGAGTACATGTGATCCGATCACCCGAGACGCATCTTAAAACCAAGTGTAAACAGGATAATAGAGTATTGATGATGATGATGATTATTAATTATTCCATTTTAGGCCATTTTAGGCAAACACATAAATTAAAAAAAATCCCTATTTCTTATCGCACAATTATAACTTTTTCACATCTTAATCGTCATGGATTTTGTTGCTAATCTACCCACACACGCAGGAAGATGATATCTACAGTCAGATTTATGTGTGGACGCAATAAATCAAAAACAGGGTTATGAATAGATGATGTCTTGGTAGGTTTGTGCTCTTCCTAGATTTTATTTGTATTTGTATTCGACCTTACAAGTCACATGCAAATCTTGTATTTCTTGCAGAATTTTGCTTATTTTCCTCTGTGGTCAGGATGAAACCAACATCAGTAAACACTACATCAGTGGGAAATATGAGAGATGTGGCACAAGACCATTATCTGCCCAGAGCGTGGGTAAATTGATACACGAATCCAACCCTAATCGAATGATCTGCTTTTGTATACTAAGCACATGTCTTGAAGAGGCCTGAAAGCTTCTGCGTGCAGTTGATTGATTCTTCTTCTCCCCCAGACTGCAGTGTGATGCTACACTACAGCAGGAGTTTCCATTGTCTCTGTGTAGATAATCCACTCCCGCTGCAGGTTTTCAGTGCAACCCGTGAATATCAATTTTCAGACCTTGATGCAGCTCGGAGCGTCGGCTGGTTTCATTCAGGCGTCTTTAAGTGGTGCTTATCGTCTGTTTTTACCCTCTACTTATCTTCAAACACACCTATTCAAGCAGCACTGCTGTCTGGTACTGTCTGCACTGTGTGGGTGTGAGTGTATGCATTTTCATTTTATTATTTTTTAATGGACTTTCATTTTTTGCGTCTAATATCTCATTAGGTTGAAGTAGTCGTTCCCTAATGTGGTTTTTTATTTCATTGTTTCACCTTTTAAAAATGTATTTCCCTGCTCGTCTGTCTTTATGGTGCTGCTGCATTTGCTTGGTGCTTAATTTTATTACCTCTGCCAAGGGGGTGTCTGTGTCTGACTGTTAACAGAGCTGGATGATTTTTTTTTTTTGTGGACAAATGTTTTAATGAGATGGTGTTACTATTTCACCACAAGAGGGCAACACTGTTCAGTCTATATCAATACAGCTGGATTATGCCTTGGTGGAGATTCTCGCTTTTTTGAAGTTATTAATTTTGAATTTAACAGATATACCAGCAATACATATTATGACCAAAAACAACAGAAGTGACGGTTTATGAAGCTAATTTTAGAGAACTAATGGATAAGACACAGAAGCAGTACAGAACTGAGATGTGCACCTAATCCACGTTTACCTCGATCAGCACCTTACACTGTTGTATTAATCTTTGCTTGTTTCTCTCTTTTACCAGATTTGACCCCATGGCTTAGCGTGACTCTTGACAAGAACTAGCCGAGACGTATCTGTCCTCCGTCCCTTGCCGTCTTCTGCTGCTACAGGTAGGAAAGGACTCAATGGTCATATTTGCATACAGTAAAAAAAAAAAACAAAAAACTAGACGATTGTTTGCCTTCTAGTAGCGTCCCACCCATTCACAGATAAGCTTACAAACAAATCTGACCTGGTTTAGTAGGCTGTGATATTGTATGTTTTATTACACCTTTAAACCATGGTAAATACAGGTGTAAACAAAGATACGTCTCAGCTATTGACTTGCGATCCTCTCGCCTAAGACGCAATCCCTTCACACCAAGACTAAGTTAGTTTGAGCTCTTGCAATCAAATGTGAGGTTTTCTTTTGTTTAACACTTTTGTCAGCATTATCCCAAGATTACTGGCAGCTTCCCAGGAAAAATCGGCAATATGTAACATATTTGCCTTGTCGTGTGTTCTTGTCGTGATACGCTAATGTGATTGTACTGGGACGGCAGTGGCTCAGTGGTAGAGCGGCCGTCTACTAACTGAAGGGTCGGTGGTTTGATTCCCGCTCCTCCCAGTCCTAGGGCAAGACACCCCCATCTATTATGTTGGAATTTTTGGAAGTAAATCTTACAAAACACGAACAAACCACAATGCCGCCATGTTTCAATACCCGCTCTGCCATTACGCCCAAACTCTGAATTGTTATTTCTTTTTGCGGTAGCTGCTTGCATTGTGGGTAAATTTGCACTTAACACAAGCACGTTAACCGGTCTGTTCCCTCGGTGTTTGGCTTACATGGACCGGTATAGTGGTCCAAACTAGTGAAAGGGTTAATCCAAGTTGAAAAGTAGATCAGATAAACCTACATCATACCATTCAGGATATTATTACATATTAAACATCATATACTTTAAACAGGATTTAAGTGTTACTTGTGCTTCAGTGGCAGTCTTGTAGGTTGGAGACACTACAGGTAGTGACTATAGTCCTGTAGCAAAAAGCAAAACCCAAAGTTCAGTTTCATCCTCAAACAACCTCGTACTCCCACTGACCTCAGAGAGAGGACCAGCACATGACCAGAGTCTGGGGTGTGACACAGCCCCAAAAATTTCAGACCTCACTATTACAGAATGTGTCATGTGATCGTAATCTATAGGAAGCACTTAACGGAGCCCAGGCTGGTTACATTTCTAAAGATGGAGATCTCTGAACTGCAGTTCTGTCACAGAAAACCACTGATGTTGAACTGTTGCACATCAAGGCCTGAATTATGCCTGCACCACGGTGTTTTAGTGGCACTTAATCATCATTAAGGGGCCAGAAAGTGGTGTTGGATTGGATGTCAAGTGTTGAAGAGTTGGGGGGAATTTAGCAGCGGTGGCCAGATTCAACATGGACCAGTTTAGATTAAAGTGAACTGGTATTGACTCCCATCTTAATACTCTATGTCGGACCGTTGAGTCTGAATGTAAAATCTTGATGTTGCTATTGAGGATGGAGAGGAAAATTGTGTCATAGACTGAAAGAATTATTAAAGAAAAATGATCAAGATAGTCTTGTATCACATGTCCTATGGTCCTGTGGTTTCCCGAATACCTTTAACTCGGAAAGGGCCTAAAGGTAGAAATTAAGTCAGTAAGAACAAAGTTTTCTTCGCCAAAAGCAACACATCAAGATGGTTGGTAAAGAGTGCTTTGGTCCTGGAGTGGATAGACGTGTGTGCTGCTGGAGAGCGATAAATAGCATACATGTTCAGACCGCGCAGACTCTTGGGAAGCCATGGATACTAAACTGTTTGTTTTGCTCCCCAAAATGTTTCCGTTCCCTGTGTTTGAAACCGCCACAGCGACGTCATTCTCCAGATTATGAAGCCCCATCTGAACAGAGAGAACATTCATGCACAAACTGAAGTGATTATTCAGTATAATAGCCAACCCGGCTTGTTTAATGAATAATTTGGGCTGGGACTGAGCTCTTCCAGATGGCTGAAGTAAAATGCCACCCTTAGCATTTCACCAGTTGGGTGAAGTTGTCATACCAACAGAATGATGATGTTGATGATTATTCTGAATTACTGGTGTTTCTGAGGAGCCCACATAATATCACTGAGTGATGCTTTCCCTCTGTTGAGGAGTAAAACAGTCGCTAGATCTCCCTCTACCGCCTCTATCTTAATCCTTTTTTGTTGTTTCTGTGCAGGTAGCAGGGAGACATAACACAAAGGGACGGTGAACTATACCCCTCTCGCTTTCCTCTGACCCTCCCCAATCCCCTCCTGAGGCAAGATGGAGCCCCAGGTTTCCCAGGGGCAGCAGCTAGGAGCAGAGGGGGATTGTGGGATGTTGAATCTACTGGTGCCCAGTCCCCAGAGCGAGGCGGTGACCCATGAGATGGAGGAGCTGTCGCTGCAGCCCACACAGAGCCTGCCTCCACTCAATGAACGCAAAAATGGTAAGGACACACTTCTGCCACTTAACCGCAACGTTCACGGTTCATCTGGCTGGACCTTTGTTGCATGGTACACTCCCTTTGCTCTTCCCACATGTACTGTCTGTCTTTGTCCTCCTAAAAGGCATGAAATTAACAAAACCAATACAATCTAAATATTCTATTATTATTTATTGGTTAAAAGATATGAGCTCCCTGATTAGATTTTTAGTATATTGAAGTTTTAGCCTCTTATCTATTGTTCCTACGTACTTTCTGAATTTACTGTAATAATACTGACTATTACATAGTGGCCGGGGCCTTTATTTATCTAAACTGCAGAATAGGCAGAATTTTGTTTCTAATTTTCTCTGTTTGATTAATTTAAGAAGTCGTATTCTAGGGCAGAGCCTCAATTTGATTCTTCAAATGAAGGTAAATTAAAACATTAAAAACATTTTTACATTGCACTGTTAATGGAAACTCGACACTTCCTGTGTTTCAAAATAAAAGCCCACCACTAGCATGTTAGTGGACAGAAACCCTATATTTTACACCGCTGTTCCATACTCTGTGTTTAGGGTCCGGCCATTATTTGTTTATATTCCCAGCCCTTGTTAGAGACCCTGCTCTGACATGTACCACAACCCTGTCTGGCCTAAAACCCCCTCATACATAGACAGCCCACACTTGTTATTAATGCACACACACAAGTAATTAATCAGTACAACATGGACCATAAGTTTAAATCTGTCTTCAAGTCGTGAATCTCCCATCAAGTTTTCTTTTCCAGTAAACAAGAAAAGTCTTTTCATCATGCTAGCCAGGCTGCGTGTTAGCCTCATAATGTCAGTGTTGTTTTGGCAGCCGCATGCGACTGACTCGGACACTGATGGATTGGGAGGCTATTACCAGGCTTTAGGAGTGAGTTGGGTTCACTGCAGCATTTGCCAGCTCCTAATCACAGCTTAGAACGACGTAGGGAGATCAGTTAAGTCGCTCAGTCCAGTCACCGCGCTATTGATCACGATCTGATTCGTCAGGCACGCTCAACAAATGCAGGGCGTGTTAATCCGAGCTCTTCCAGACTGGATTTGGGGTACAAGTAGGATTTCGTGCTGTCGTGCTCGGTGGCCGCCGCCACCGCCGCCACCGCTGCTGCTGTCTGCAGGAGTGAACAGTAAAATGATGGTGGAAAGTTTCTGTGGAATGTCAACAGTAGTAGCACCCACTCATCATTTTGGCTTTTGTCATTTCCTCTCCAGTGAGAACACACACCTCATACTTTCCACCCTGCGAGCCATCCCCCAGCACATTGCCAACCGCAAAGTCCCTTCTCTCATGTTGGTGTGTATCATGCAGGTGTTAATCTGTCTACCATCGTGACAGGTCGGAGTCTTGTGGAGCTCAGAGAGTCTGGAGTGCTACTGTCAGCACAGTGTGAAGTCCAGGCTCAGGCCTGGGAGGTTGTTGGGATGAAGATTAAAAGTCTAGCCAGTAAGAAATAACATTGAATAATGAAGTTGGGTAAAGTGAACTTTACGTGGGTGTAAGTAGGATCAGTAGAGTCCTTAAAGAAGAGTGTGTAGACTTGTGCATCCACTCAGACAAACAAATTCTGAGGTTTGTAAATGGTGGACCTTCCCTGTAATTAACTGTAGAGTTTCGCTTTGTAAAGAAAAAGTTTGGTGAGTAACTGCTGTCCTCTGCTGTGTCCATCTCAATCATACTATTGTATTTATTTAATCTATTGTTGGAATTTGGGCTTTATTTAGGCTTTTAAAAAATGGGATGGACTCAAGCTGCTAGTTGCATTTTTCCAGGTTTAGTGTCAGTAACATGCTGAGCTGTTGTGAAGGCTCTGATTGCCTTAACATTACCACTACACTTGATTGTTTATTTCCATTAAAGAGGACCTATTAAATGTTTCCATGTTTTCTAAGTACAGTTTTACAATCTTGGATGTTCATACTACTCATGACCAAAGTTTCAAATCATGAGGTAAAGTGATGTTCCAGTACAACGACAGTCAACAAAGTTCTGTTGCTTTATTTGTTTACAGTCACCTGTTGGAGAGTTGGGTTCCGCCTCCTGTCAGTTTCCCTGATGTTAGCCAATCAGAAGAAAGTGGCTCTTGAGAAGGCGAGCAGAGACCTCGATGAGTTCATTCTTGCCACTTTCAAATATGTATAGAAAATATAAAGCTACAGCTAGCTTAGCATTGGCTGTCTTGCATCTGCCAATAGCAAAACTTTGATTCATCCAAGTTGAGGTTCATGAGTTGTTATGCACAGGATCATTTCCTGTCTGAATGCAAATACTGTTTGTCCCCACTGGCAGCCTGACATGCTCACAGTGGCATTTTTACACCTCATTAAACAAACAAAGGTATAACATGTTAACTGGTGAGCTTTATAGGTGCTGCTAGGCAGATGTTACAACCTTTGGACTTGCTGTTTCTCCTCATTCACATCAAACAATTAGCTCATTGAAAGCAGGTGGAGATTCATATGCGGAGACTTTGTTTGGTCGTGCACAAACAGCTCCCTTGTATCACCTCTCTGCTTAGACAGCTGGGGTCAGGGGTCAGCGTGTGTTTGTGAGGCTGAGCAGCATTTCCCGGAGGAACTGAGGACAATGCAGCTGACTGGAAGTCTCGTCTGAATCACCTTGAACGTGCATGCCTCAACTGCAGACCCGACTATTTACAGAGCATAGCGAGCGTCCACAGTGGACATGTTTTTAAAGCATGTAAAGCTGTTTTCCCCCCCTCCCCAAACTGCCCCTGTGAATGTCACGTATTAGATTTCTGTAAATGTTTCACCACAGCTCTACGTGGGATCACAGTCACACTATTCTCTGGAAAAGTAAGGTAGCTGGTGCATGGCCATCGAGGTGATGTAATCAGCTGCCTGTGAGGAGCGAGTTTCCCTGTATCTGTAATGATGATAAGTTAACAGCAAGGGAGACAAAAGATGTGAAGCTGGTGAGTCCAGCTGTTTCCTGTTGAAACATTAGACTCTGTAAGCTTTAGTGCATCTCTTCCTGTGAATGGAGAAGTGTCCTCACTCAGGGTTCAATTTAACTAATATTTAATATGTATTCATCTACACCTCCACCTACTCAGTGTTTCACTTCTCTTACATGAAGCTAATTGTGTTGTTTCCACAAGCTTGTTGAGGATGCTGCTGTGTTTGTTGTTGCTCTCCCTTTGTTGTTCCATGTTAGCCAATGCTGAGTCAGATACTTGACTATTCCTTGGCGGTTATAAGGAAGCAGTGTGGCGCTCTGCATGCGGTCATGTTGTGGCAGGATCGCCTACAGCCAGAAAGGAACCAATCCCGAACTGGCTGAGTGAGAGGGGGAAGTAAGAGTGGAGGAGGGGGTGGTGGCCCTGTAATGCAAACATACATGTTAGGGAGGGATCAAGAAATAGAGGACAGGCCTATTATTGCCTCGCTTTAATTCTTAGTTGTGCTGAACACATTTTGATTTTTAATCATTTGGTCGATCACATGATTCTGGGTTTAAAGCTTCAACTTGGGATCAAATGAGAAGAGACGATGGTCAGTATGGAGGTATTGACACTCAGAGATTGCAGCGCCAGGTTCAGAGCCAGAGCAGGTGAGCACGCCTCTTATTTGTTGTCAGTGTCGTGGATGGTGGTTGCTGAATTCGACAACTGTTGTCAGCTTGTCCTGGATTTCTAGAAATGATGATGGTTAATAAAGTGTCTTTAAACATTTTCCATCCTGAAAAGATGCAATAAAACAACATCCAGTATTTTATTTATTTTTTTGGTGTAGGGGAACATACCTGTGTTTATTTTAGGAGTAAGAGTGGCTCGGGTAGTAGATGAGTATAAACGGAGGAATTTTACAGCTTTCCATCTCTCAGCAGAAACTCTCAAAGTGACGACTGAAGTTGTACGAGGCAGATGTCAGGAGTGAGGCAACAGCATCAGATGGTACTGGTTGTTACTTGTTGAAGTCTCCTCTGTAACAGCCCCACTGTGCTGTAGTCTGAATACCTGATAGAGCCTCAGCACAGTGCCCTGCAGCTCTGCGTGTAGCCGACGTTGTAAAAACCAAAGAGCTTGTCCACTGCCGGCTGCAGATTGCTTCATCAGAGCGAAGAGTTCGTGTCAAAAGTCTGAGCAGCCGTATTACAGAATGACGTGATTGTGTGAAGTCAGTTTAATGACTGCAGAACAGGATGTGAGTTATATATCAGGCTTAGGGGAGATTTGTCTGTGGTTACCTTTTAGTCTCATTTTCTTCTCTATTTTATTTTTGAATACTACCTCATCTTTCTGCTATCCCACTTGTTTTTTTTCTTCTCTTTTTTTTCTGCTCTCATACTCTATGTTAAACCAATATACGGAGATGTTTATGCACATTTATTCTTATTATATTTCATATCGACATGTAATTATTATTTCTTATTTCTTTCTTTTGTGTATTTTTCTGCATTACAAGCAGTTGACCTAATTTCCTCTTGGGGTTCAATTAAATATCCTCATTCAGATTAATAACATTTATTTTTACGTGTGTTTCAGTGCTGCAGTTGAGGCTTCAGCAAAGGCGAACCCGGGAGCAGCTGGTGGACCAGGGCATCATGCCACGTGAGTAATGCCGCCGCCAGTTGTCCATCACCCACTGAAACGCTGATGTGGTGCGGGTGGGTAAATGATAACAGAGTGGAATCCTGGTTCGCACTGATAACTGAGATAATAAACATGTTTTTTTATACATCAGTTATCTGGGGGGGACATCATTTGTGAATAAAATTGCGCGCTGATGAAAATGTTATGTGTTGCAGCTCTGAAGAGCCCGGCAGCTTTCCATGGGCAGATTCGCAGCTTGGAGAGAGCCAGGGTAAGATGTAGAAATAAACTACATTTGTCAAGGAGAGGAAACAATTAAAACTGTATTTCCAGTTATTTTCTAATCACTAAACAAAACTTTGGTTAAAAAAAAAAAACGTGAAACAAGAACAATCTGTTTTTCTTTTTCAGACTGAGAATTTCCTCAAGCACAAGATCCGCAGTCGTCCAGAGAGAGCAGAGCTGGTCAGGATGCACATCCTGCAGGGTACTGATAATTCTCTACTTCACAATGTGTCCACTTCATGTTTATTTACTGTTTCCAATGGATCTTTTAAAGAATTTAGAGCAAAAACACCTGAGAGAAATAAAATTTTCCTCTGTAACTGCAGTCAAGATATTTACAAGCTGACACTGGATCCAGATGTCTTGATTTCTCTGTGATATTTCATTTTTCTCGCCCCACAGAGACCGGGGCCGAGCCCTCGCTGCAGGCCACGCAGATGAAGCTGAAGAGAGCTCGACTAGCTGACAATCTCAACGAGAAGATCGCCCAGAGACCTGGCCCCATGGAGCTGGTGGAGAAGAACATCCTGCCGGTGGACTCCAGCCTTAAACAGGCCATCATCGGTGAGTCAGTGTTTTAGTGCATGTCAAATATAATGGAAGATACTCAGACTTCCAGGACACTGACAACACGTCCAACTGACCCAGACTTGGATAACGTTACTTGGATATAATGGAAGATGTTTCACTGACTGTTTAGGGCTTTGGATTACAGTTGTCTATTATTTGTGTAAAAGGAAAAAAGAATACAGCATTTGACTGAGTGATTGTCTCTCAGTGGGACAGGTGAATTATCCCAAGGTTCTGGATGAAGACAGCAGTGACGCCCTGTCCCCGGAGCAACCGGCCAGCCAGGAGTCTCAGAGCTCTGTCCCCTCACCGGCGGAGATCAGAGTGCCAGAGACGCCCTCTCCAGCCCCGGCGCCAACACCACTACAAACCACCGTGCTGCAGGTCAGAGACGGCTGCATGTGTTTGTGTATTGTCCTGCTCTCATAGGTTTTTTTGGTTACTTTATAGAACTAATACTGGATTTAACCGTGTCTCTTTGTTTTGCTTCTGCAGCCCTTCCCGACAACAGACTTCATTAAAGTGATCTCCACCAATGAGCAGCCTGCCAGCCGCCCAGCTGTCACTCTTGCTCAGCTGGTCCCCACAGCTGCTTCCTCAAAACCCGGCCCAACACTGGTCAAAGTAAGAGCCTGGGTTCCTCTCTGAATATAACATCCCCTCTGTGTGTCTGCTGCTGCCGGGCAGTTTGTTTGTTAACGGTTTTTCCATGTTTCCTACCACAACAGCAAAGCCAGCAGAAAGCTCCATCAGAGAAGAGTCGCAGTAAGAAAGGCAAAGAGCCGAAGCCGAGGGTGAAGAAGCTCAAGTACCACCAGTATGTTCCCCCGGACCAGAAGCAGGAGGCCAGCGAGGCGCCTATGGACTCGTCGTATGCCCGACTACTGCAGCAGCAGCAGCTGTTCCTTCAGCTGCAGATCCTCAGCCAGCAGCAGCAGCAGCACTACAACTACCAGACTATATTACCAGCACCTCTAAAGTATGTGTACAATACATACAAGGTCTTCACCTTCTGTAGAAAAATAAACAGATATTTGTTTCCACCCATATCACAGAAATAACGTGTTTTGAGGGTTTATCTATTTCCTTGAGGGGAGGCCTTCACTGCTATTGTATTACGTTTCATTTTCCTCTCTCTAAACCGCTTTGACCATCTTCCACGAGTCTCTATCTGAACATACCATGCCAAACATTGTTGTTTTCAACAACCCACAGGGTCATTAGCTACTTTCCAACAACAGCCCCTCCGCCGATCATATAAATAACTAACAGGATGCAGTTTCACCAGCTGCTGTTTTTGTAAATGTCCTCACAGCAGCGGCAGCGTGGCCCAGCTGCCTTTGAACTATGCACCGAGGTCTGGTTGACTGGCTTTGTTAGTGAGGCGAGGGGGCACAGGATGGATGCTCTGCTCATAATGAAAACACATTTCCTCCTTCTGTTTCCTCTCTTTCACTCTTGCTAATTATCTGTACAATAATACTCTTTTCTTTCCGTGTCCCACCTCCTCTTCCTCTTTTATTGTAATTTCCCTGTAAAACAGAAGTAGTGTGAATTATTTCCTTAAATAACAATGACATCAACTTTTCTTTGTCTCCCCCTCGCTGTAGACCTGTGGCGGACGGTCAGACCAACAGCGCCAGCACCCTGCCGACCTCCATTGTGGTGTCTCTGCCCACCGCG
>OOFC01014062.1:8380-18521 GCA_900323345.1 Pseudochromis fuscus
CCAGTACATTTTTCCACAAGTCATTCTCAGTGGTCTGGGGGTCCATCTGAAAATCATTTCATCATTAAGGAGATGTTAAGCTGAGTATTTCAGGATTGAAAATCATTTTTTCAGAGTTTTTGGAGCCAGCATCTAGTGGCCATTAGAGGTATTGCACGTTGTTATACTTATGTGTTTACTTTACTTTTGAGACCCAGTGGCTATGTCGATCTTTTCCATGCAGTCTGTGTCACTTCCTTCTTCTTCTTAGACGTTGTGGCCTGTAACATTTAGGTAGCCACCATTCTAGATAATATACACTGATGCAAATCTTTTTAGTCTTTGGAAATGATATCAAACCTGATTATAAGGAGATGCAGTCTTGTTGGGGGTGTATCAGTGTGTTAACAGCAGGACGTTCTGCTCCATAGGAACCTGGAGATGGTCCTGTTCGGCTGCCAGTCCTCGCTGTGTGTGGTGGTGGAGCTGGGCGAGGAGCTGCCCTCGCCTGCTGACATCCAGCTGGCACACAGCCGCCTGCGCGCCCTTTGTCTGGGAGGTGGGTGAGACGACATTATCATACACATCCACACCTGAGCAAATATGTATTTACACACAGGGACTGAGAGAAATGAAGTACAACTCATCTCTCATATAATCAGTGGTTATTTAAACGTCTCTCCTGACTGCTGGATGGTCAGAAAAATCCTCAACACGTAACAACAAGTTACATAGTTACTTATTCAGTCACCATAACTTCAGCTGTATCCATTGTATTTATTATGTATCCATTAACATAAATCTTTATTGACAAACTAGTTATCACATTAATGGGAGATGCTAATAAAAACCAACATGAGGTTTAAGAGACTCCTGTTGGTTTATTTCCAGCTGTGTTATGATGTTGCCATAATAATAATACTGTTTACGTCCAGTTGACCTTTTTGTTGTCTGAACATGTGTCAGTTTTTCCCCTAAAGTTGATTTCTTCAAAGATTATTACTCATTCATCCTCCGGTGGTGCAACACCCACCACCAGTTCCTTCCCCTCCATCCTTCACTTCATTTTTAACAGTCTTCTGAGCAGCCTCCTCCCTTTAGACTCAGTCTAATTACAGAGATAACACACATACAGTCCTATAGGGGCCATGTATGTGAGGTTTAGCTCTACAGCTTCACACTATTTCCCTATACGCTGCCTTTTCTGACATTTTCAAAAAACATTTGGTCTCACATTGATCAGGTTCTACCTCAGAACAAAGAAGAGAATGAGACTTTTTTTTTTAGTATCTTTTACATTGTTTTGTCAGTTGTTATCAGTAAATTTCAGCATTAAGCTTTCCCATTTATCCCCCACTTATCTCTGGTTAAACTAATCTGTGGAATTATTTTAAAAAGTATTTTTCTGTGACAGATCACGGCACAAAAAGCTCAGTGAGACGCTCTTTGTTGTTTTTGTCGTGTAAGCACAGGCAGCACATTCCACGGCTGAGTAAGAACAGAGACGACAAAACACACACTCGTCCTCAGCTACAGTCCCAGGATCTGAAATGCTGACCTGTCTCACACTCACACACTCACACTTGCACAAACAATGTGAAAAGGTCACCGATTATCACGGTTCACACATTTGTCAGCTCTGTGTTTTGTCTGTTGTGCGTGAGAGCTTCACTGCTCGGAGGATCGGTCTGTAAAAAACAGACACTCGTGTGTGTGGATGGTTTTACCGGCAGTCGGCTTCACAGCAGGGAGATTTCAAATGAACCAGACTTTAGGGGATTAACAGCTAATTCCTCTGAGAGTATGTGGATTTAGTCAGGATACATGTGGAGGATTTTTGAAGGTTTTTCTTTTACCATAAAACAGTTTAAAAGATTTATAAGCAAGGAGTATTCATGTGTTGGTACCTGATGTATTCAGTGTTGAAAGATGCTGATTTGATTGTGGCTTGACCCTCAGCGCTGAATAGGTTTTTAGACTGATTCAGAAGAAGAAAAACATAATCACATTATAATATTTTTCATATTATATCAAAAATATTTTTAGGTTATTCTGATATATAGACTTGAAACTTTAAGGCAACAGAGTTTTCTTGTTATAATATAATATAGATGTTATTATGATGGATAATATAATAAAAACCTTAAAAGATGATTGTTTATATCGGTAGAACAAGGACAGTTTGTTGTTTTGACTTGATAAATTTATGTCATAAAAACCTGAGAATATCTTGATCTAAACTTTCCTGTTGATTGAAACTGTCTTCGTGGTCGTGTCTGCTGTGGTGCAGCAGTTAAAACCTTCAACTCAGCTGAGATGTGTTGAAACCTTTCTGAGCCTTCAGTGCATTTCTAGTAAAGCTGCCTGAACAAGATGTGACTTCTCCCTTTGTCCTGTTTTGGCTTGTAGATATCTCCACATCTGTGTCTGTGCCTGATGACAAATGGTTATCCACCCTGGAAAGCACCCACTGGCTCGACTACACCAGGTAACAACAGTCTTGAAAACCTGCAGATGAATCTAGATCATAACATCTGACAGAACTACATGGAAGTTCAAGTACAAGATTTTTGGTTAAGATATTTAAATTCATGTGGATTTTTTCACCAAACAAAGTAAATTCTTTAAAAAAAACTTGAGCAGTGAGAAATATTTAGTAGATATATTTTTGGATTGTAAAAATAATTTAAAAAATGCAAACTGGTTTCTTTTAGTATTTGTTATGTGAAGGCTGTATTTATATAGACTGTAATATATTTCCTCCAGGTCCTGTCTGAGGAAAGCTTCAGAGGTCGCCTGCCTGCTCCGCGGCGGTCACCTGACCGTGGCGCTGCAAGGTGAGTCACGTGACGCCAGCCCCCGGCTCATATTATTCAATCCATTCATTATTCACAGCACCTCCCTCTCATTAAAGCCACATTAGGGCTCTCCCTGGAGTAGATCTATACGGTGGACAATCACACTCCACTGGGCCTACATGCACACTGTCAATAGGCCTCCATACAACATGATTTTAAAGACACGGTTACACCTGCCTACAGCACATGACAGAGGAGACTGAGTCCATGTTAGAAACACTAAATCCATCTGATTTAATGGACTGAATCCTACAGAAGATTGATTTCATACAAACTGAGGTTAACACTTGTACTCGACTGTTCAAAGTAGCTAAGAGGTCCAACCTTGGTGGACTTGCCACAGTTGTTCTGTAAAATGCTGTGTGAACATCAGAAGTTAATTTGATGAATCTCTATGACTGTCAGGAAGATGTGTGACTGGTATTTCTATGTCCAGTCTCTTTATAAACTCAGTTTTAGTTTGGAGTTTTGGAGTTGTACTTATGTTAACCCAGCAGTTTTCTCCAATGTAGCTGGTATTTAATTTCTAAAGTTCTGGTTGGTCTCCAGTGTATGACAATCATGACCACACCAGGGAGTTGACAGATGAATGGATCTTGTCAGTGGGTGTATGCGTGGTTTTTATTTTCTGCTTCTACCTGCCAGTCTTGGAAAATAACACAGTCTCCTAACTAAACATGTAAATCTCATTTATTTTATTATATATTATTGAAATTTTATCAATTACTGGACTGTCTCCCATTATGTTAAACATCCTGAGCACCTTTAGTTACTGTGCATCCCTCTTTTCTACAAAGATGAATAGTTGTTGACAGCTGCGAGAAACTTTGTCATGAAAATCAAAATGAAGAAAAGAGGTCTTTAGTCATGCTCTTCATGTCCTGTATATGTCTAATACACTATTTTTTTAATGTTGGTGGGATGTACACAAATATCCTTTGAAAAAACTTTTGTTAGTTTTGGCACAGTAACATCAAAGTTTACACAAGTTAACTGTGTCAAATTATCCTCATGACTCCATTAAACTGTTTAACCCCATAATGAAAAATGGCCTGGTTTACCTACTGTGTTACATTATTTCCAAGGAGGTCACATACAGTCTGTTGCTCATCACTAGAAACTTCACATCAGATCAGGAGCAAGATCTTTGTCTCAGGAGGTGGTGGAGACCAAAAGCAGGTACTGGATGGACAGCCCTCCAAATGAAAAGATCCCAGAAGATCTATGACCCTGGTTCACAAGTGGACAGCACTAAATACAAGTGTGAACTCCCTGAGATCCAATCACTCAAACCACATGTGGAGGTGGTCTGTGTGACCACATATCTTTTGTAGGGTAAACGCTCATGTGTCCTGATACAGCAGAAAGTATGTTGGAGGGCCAGGTGTAGCAGTCTGTTGTGTTACTGTTATCCTTACATTGTGCTGTTGGTGTCAGACGAGGACAGAGGCTGTGACTCTGGTGGGAAAAGACACATTCATGTCTCAATTCCTGAAGAAGGATTAGACTCCTCCCACAACAGCTGAGGAGTTAATGAGGGTTCCTCATCATTGTCCCACCGTCCCCTTCAGAAGAAAAAGGTCACCTTTATCCAGCTCTGTGATGCAAAGAGGAAGGTGCTGACTGTTTGTTTGTTGTGGATCAGAGGTGTCAACTGATCGCCACCTGGCACTGAGTTGGATCGGGTGACGGGGAACACTGCTGGACTGACCAGGTAAACCCACAGCATGCTGTGAGGGTGACCTCAGAGCGTCTGGCCTGGAGTCCTGTTATGAAGTCTTCAAGTTCACCTCCAGAAATTTGTGTTGTTGTTCTGACTTGTGGCATTTCTGTTGTTTTGATATTTCCAGCTGTGTATGGAAGCAACAGAAACCAGAGGAGTGATTTAAGAAGATCTTTTGCCTTCAGATTCCATTGACTGAGTCATTTTACAGACAGTAGGCTGTTGTTGACGGCTGATCATCTGGTGTGGCGTCCTGTCCATAAACACCCAGACGCTTCATTGCTCAAACAATGGCTGTTTTCAGCTCAGGATGTTTACCTCTCTCTGCTGCTGCTGCCGTTTGGCTCTCGCTGCCACTCTGCAGCTGTAAGCGACAAACACGAGGGCGCCTTACATCATCAGTTTGGCCGAGAAGTTTATACATCCGCCGCGCTCAGGGTCGTCTTGTTGCTACAAATCTGCCTCCAACTTAATCAGCAGTAAATGTCCCAGTGCAGAAATAACTCAGTGACTCTCTGACTCTCAGTCCTCTCCTGTTTGCAGCTGCATCTTTTATCATTTGTTTTATTAACATTTCTTTACTCTCTTCCCCTCACATCTGCTTTCTTTATTAAGTGGAAGAATACAAGTAGATTAAAGATTTGTGTCCCTGAAAGGCTCTAAACTGTTTGCACTAATCAACAATACAAGTAAGATAAGACACACGATTCAACACTTGCCCCACATGTTATCATGACATTTGCATTTAACAAAGGCATTCACATGACAGCAACAGGGTTGTGTCCTTCATGAAACTTATATCTGCAAAGTGTATTTGTATTTGGTTAGATACTGGCGGTAATGTAGCTTACAGTAAATAGTCAGTCCCACTCCAGGAACTAGACCAGCCCTTGTAATCTAGTTGTGTCTCCAACTGGGTCTCTGGGTTTGATCATGTCTCCCAGCAGGTCTGTCCTATTAAATATTTATTTTGCTCTTCCTCTCTCTGTTTATTACAAGCAGTAATCAACAGATAATTTACCACCACAATCAAAGAGTTTTTGTGTTTCTCCAAGTTTGAAAACTGTTTGCATTTAATACACTATTAAAGTCTCATGTCTATAAAAATATCAAAGCTGCTCGTCACAGTGATGTTAGATACTGGCAATTACAAACACTGGAAATGCATTCATATTGTAAGACAGTAACAGTGTTGTGTCCCATTGTGTAACTTCATATCTACAAAATAAATATGTGAATTATGCAATAATTCAGCGTGTCGTCTCTCTGTGTTGACATCACAGAGGCGGAGGACCGGGACATGAGCTGTGTGGTGTCCAGCCTGGTGCAGGTGATGTGCGACCCCCACTGTCGGACCCAGCACGGCTTCCAGGGCCTCGTGCAGAAGGAGTGGGTGATGGCCGGCCACCGCTTCTACAGCCGCATCAACTATCACCGCGACAACGACAAGGAGGAGGTGAGGAGGTGGAGTTTGTCGCAGACACTGCAGCCTGACGCTCACTGCTCTCTCACTGTGGTGTGTGACACTTCATTAAAATGCTGAACAGACAGAGGCAAGGACAGAAACCTCAGTGTGTCCCAGAACAATATCACATGGTCAGCACAGACACACTGCAGCAGTGAGTTAGTGAGGGTACAGTTCAGGTTGGAGGGATCAGGAGATCTTAACTGTCTGAGACTGATGATCCAAGGATCACACCAGCGTCTGACAGTCACTGGTCTGTGGAGGTGAGAAACTAACAGACAGTGTATGTTTTTAACACAAGCACTCTCTTCATTCTTTACATATTTTGTGTTATTTTTTTATTTGTTACAAATCTTCAAAGTCCCTAAGTCCACATTTCAACAGTTTTCAACTTCCATTTCATATTAATTATAATTTGGTTGAAAAATACAGATGAATCTAAAGTTTAAGCCAGAAATCTGCTTCTTGACTTTTGATTGTCTGCATTTTTCATTTCAGGTCAACTTTATGTAGATATTGACCAAAGGTGTTTTCCATTGTCCTCCAATTCTAACAGCTGTAAAAACTGAACTCCTCCCTTTATGATTTGATCCTTCTTTCCATCTTCTCTTTCTCTTCCTTCACCTTTTCTTCCTTTCATCTACATCCTCATTCCTTCTCTGTCTTCTTCAATAATTCTTCACCTTCTCCTTCCCTCACTCCCATCATCTCTCCCTCTCTGCAGGCTCCAGTCTTCCTGCTCTTCCTGGACTGTGTTTGGCAGCTGTGGTCCCAGTATCCGTCTCGCTTCCAGCTGACAGACGACTTTCTGTTGGCCCTCCACGACAGCATCCAGCTGCCGCTCTTCTCCAGCTTCCTGGCCAACTGCCAGCGAGAGAGATGCAAACGCTCCCAGGTACTAGGGACGCTGACAACTTGCTGTGCATCTGTATTTGTTAGTTATGATGAGCTTCTTATTTGATTGCATTTGGAGGGACAGTTCATCACAGTCTAAAATCCATTACAAAATGCATGATGCAGATCCAGATGTAATATTTTATTTATCACTAGACAGGCCTCCTAACCCTGTTTCCTGCTGCTCCCAGAACCTCGGGCAGTCGTACACCCCCGTCAATGGCTGGAGAGATGTGCTGCATCCGGATTCTTCCTCAGATCCGTCTGACCCTCCTCTGCCCGCGGTGTGGGACTGGGCCCTGCAATACAACAAGGAGACGCAAGACCGCTTCACCCAGCCCGTCCCCCCGACTCCTCCCCTCCAGCCGCTGCTCAACGGCAACCTCAACACCAACCCAGACACACACCGGGTACGACCGTCACACCCTCATGGCTCTTCTGCCTAGTCCAGACAGCTGTCCCCTGAAAGCATCTCAGTTTGTTCATTTATAATTTTATCATGAAACAACTAAATCATGTGTTTAGTGTGTGGACAGATGTGAGTTTGGATGCTGCTCCTGAGAGAGCAGCACATGTTCTTCACAGATGCAGCTTCAGATTTAAGTCCGAACAGAACAGATGAGAAACTGTAACAGTTTGTTGATGGAGGATCATCTAATCTCCTTATGAAACTGTTTCAGTGCTCTGTATTTACAGCAGACCACAGCTCCCCCTTGTGGTCATCATTAAACATGCATCCAATTCAATTTGACCTCTGTGGAACAGGTTGATCATAATATTATTCTGACATCGTTCTGCTTTTGGCAGAAGTAAATACAGATCTATGAAATCAGTGCTTAGAATAAAAGCTGCACCCTCTCAATGCAAGAAAATCACTTGTTCCTGTGATTAACAAATTCATTTCCAGGTGAATTGTTATTTCTGCAGGTGAGTTTGAGTGAAGTTGACCTGACTCTCTCTTCTCCTGCATCTGCCCATCAGCTGACTGACGCCATCCCCGGCTCGGTCTTCCTGCTCTCCCGCGGGACCTTCTCCTGTCCCGCTAACCTGCTTCCCTGGCGCAGTGGCAGTTCCAGCGTTTACAAGAAGAGTCACCGGAGGGCGCCGTCCTCCGAGAATGTGCCCGGCCTGGAGAGGCTGCTGAAAGCTTGGGCCCTCGCTGAGTTTCCACAGAGTCTCACTTCCACGTCTGGACCTCAAGGACCACTTGACCCCTACGAGCCTTTACTGCCCCTCCTCATGGGGCCCTGCATGGGCCTGTGGAGGGAGTGCTACCTCCGAGGGGCACTTCATGCACAGGTATGTGGAAGAATTATGGGGCAGTCTGTGCTGCTTCATATACTTTGTATTCTAATTACCGTATTTCTTCAAATAGTGAGCAGAGCTTTTTTTTTTTTTTTTAACTCACCTGCACAAAACGGCTGGAAGTGACTTCTATCAGCTGAGTGATAAATGTAGTTGATCATTATTTAATACAAAGCCTCGTTTTTGAGACTTCACATAAGATCAAGGGTGGAAATAACTGCATTATGCCTAAATCACAAACCCAGTACTACTTTTATCCATTTCAAAATAAAAGCCTTCTAGTGTTTTAACAGACACAAACCCTTTTTTGTGCTGTTATTAGAGACTTGGTTTTTAGTTGACTACTGATTTTTATTTCAGGAAAATATAGTAATTCAAGAAAACCTCTTTAGCTTCTTTGTTTGTAGCCTCTAAATTAGACTCTATGTTTGTCTGATATCTTCAAATACAAAATCAAAGTTTCCTTTTAAACCTGAAAGCCAATCAAAGGTGTAATCAGTTTACATTTTAAGTAATAAATGATAGTAGGATGTGATTCACTGAGGCAAACTTATATTTAAAGCTCGGTGTCGATGGAACAAAGATATGAATCAGTTTATAAACCATCAGATGGGCAGCATTATTCACTGGCTGTCTAGTCTAAATATTTCCGGATTGCTAAATCATGGATGTGTCACTGAGTTGAAGTGGGCACCAAATGTTTTGCGCAATTTGGCCGACGTTCCTTCCTGAATCTTCACAGCGCTCGTCCTCATCGTGTCTCCTGCGTTACATCCTCATCACCGCTGGTTCAGTAGATGACGTCGTCTCTCTGGTGTTCACATTAGTCTGAGCTGTCTGCCGACAAACTCCCGATATGGACGCGGTGCCGCCTCTGTGATGCCTGCACAGCAGTGTGCGTCTGCCAGCGTCCCCATGGTGATGGTAGAAATAGTTGAGTGCTGTGTGGGTGGCTGCAGTCGACTATTTTGAGGAGAGCTGTGGAGGAAATCTGTCAAACCACTAAAAGACCAAACTCAGGTTAACAGTTTACAGAGAGCTGTTCCCTTCAATTTCACACACCATTAAAGTTCATCTTCAGGCCAACACATCCTTCTTCTGTCTTCATCCTCCTCCTCAGCAGCAGCAGCAGTGAAAGACGAGATATAAAACAAACCCCCAGTTTACCTCCGTTTCAGCTGGAGAATAATTACACCTGCTGTTTAATGTGGTCGTTGTTCACAAGTGTTTCACTTCTAAAGTGTTGATGTGACAGCAAACAACCCTCATGTAGAGGACCACAACCACAGCAGGATGTCACTGTCTTCAGAGGACGTAACAGTGTCTTCAGAGGACGTAGCAGTGTCTTCTGGGGGGACAGAGCAGTGTCTTCACAGTGGACAGGACAGAGCAGTGTCTTCACAGAGGACAGGACAGAGCAGTGTCTTCAGAGAGGAGGTAGCAGTGTCTTCAGAGAGGACAGAGCGGTGTCTTCAGAGAGGAGGTAGCAGTGTCTTCAGAGAGGCCGGAGCAGTGTCTTCAGAGGGGACAGAGCAGTGTCTTCAGAGGACAGAGCAGTGTCTTCACAGAGGAGGTAGCGGTGTCTTCAGAGGACGTAGCAGTGTCTTCAGAGAGGACAGAGCAGTGTCTTCAGAGAGGACAGACCAGTGTCTTCATAGGGGAGGTAGCAGTGTCTTCAGAGAGGACAGAGCAGTGTCTTCAGAGAGGACAGAGCAGTGTCTTCACAGAGGAGGTAGCAGTGTCTTCAGAGGGGAAAGAGCAGTGTCTTCACAGAGGAGGTAGCAGTGTCTTCAGAGAGGACAGAGCAGTGTCTTCAGAGGGGACAGAGCAGTGTCTTCATAGCACAGAGTATTTCTTGCAGGACGTTTCAGCTCCATATTTGTCCACCTCAGACTTTCTAAACTCTCCTGATGTGTT
>OOFC01014063.1:0-15390 GCA_900323345.1 Pseudochromis fuscus
GGCGTTTTGCTGTTGGGCAGGTGCGTCCTCTCCAGACATTGTGGCTGCGAGACAGTGATGAGTCTAGAAAATGACTTGGAGGCTTTCTTCACTTCTTGTGATTTTTGAGGCTCTGCTGCTTCGCTGCGGGCGCTTGCAAATAAAATAAATTGTGAGAGTCTGAGCTTCTTTTTCTTAACAGTCGAGCATGGAGACGCAAACCCCGACAAAGTGGGCTGATCAGTGGCCAGTGGCTGTCAACGCCGCGCTCTGACAGAGAGTGTGAGTGGGACGAGACAGAGGCAGACTGGAAAACACGGAGAGCCGACTAAGGGATTGGCTTGTGTAATTGGGTGGGTTTGGCTTTTTTTCGGGCAGGGCTCTAAAATAAGTCTATATTGCATCAAGCAAAGGGGTGATTTGCACAAAATGTCCATTATGGCTGAAAGGCAAATAAAGTTACAACCACATCACTTGCAAACCTTCCCCTAAATCTGATTTTTGCAAATCTCCATTAGCAAGAAAAGGAGAGTTTGTCAGATGCAGAAACAAGCTACAGATGCAGATGACACTGGAGTAATAATTTTATGAGAAACAAAATGCATTAAGAGTAAATACAGCTTTATTTTCCAGATGGGGGCAATCTAGGAAACACCTTCTGATCACAATGCACCACACTGATAATATTCCTTCCAGCAAACACTTGGTGGCTGTTACTGTTGTAGTCAGACTCCAGGAGCCAAAGGAAATGTCTGTTTATGCTGCCTATTCTGCAGTAAGATTTGCAGGAACTCTGGCCCTGCGTATGGCTTATTGTTGTAACTTCCCTGAGCAGGCAGCTCAGAAAAATATGAGCTTTTTTTGAGGTCATGCCAGGTTTTGATTAAAGTAATATAACCTGTTTATTCAGTTTCAGTCAGGGTGGGGAACCACAGTGCAATTTGTGAACATTATTTATTGTAAACTTCTCGTAAGGCAAGCAGTACTGGTTTGTGATCATAGTTACTGTATATTTGTCATAAAAAGAAACCAGAGTACACTTACATTGACCACCTCAATGCATTTAAAGGTGAGGGGGTGTCCATTCAGAGGGATGAGACCACAAGAGGAGTTGGTGAGACACCTTGTGGCCATAAAGTGCCACTCAGCACTCCTGAGGCCAAAATCAGCAGTCAATATCCCACAGGGGCTTAATGATGTAGGATGCAGGCGTTATTGATCTGCCGCTTCGACACAGGCAAAATGTTACAAGGCAGATGCCTGTTGTTCTCCACCAACCGCACCGAGCCACTCTGAATATACATCAGCATGCAGCGGGTGCTCTGCAGAGTGGCTCTTCTTCTCATTAGCTCTAACAGAGCCAGTCTGATGATGTAGGCACAGTCAGGGAAATAGGCTGCAGGTTGGAGACTGAAGAAAAAAAAAAAGGATTAGAAGTTTGGTACAATGCAAATTCCTTCTATATTATAGTCACCATGTGGCCAAGAAGGACATTTCAGAACATGTTCCAGCAGCTAAAGCAGGTTTTTGAAAATGCGTCCAACCCAGGAAATGGCTGGAGTTGAAGGAAAGCAGGAATAGGAGGCAGGAACAAAGATGTACTGCCTGGGACACCTGGTGCAGTTTGGAGACTTCCTCTTTTGTCTAAGTAGGTTACCGAGTGCATAATGTTGCTCAGTGGTGTAATTCGGCCTGGATAAAGTACCGTGTCACCACTCTGCCAGGCAAATAGACTGAGTCTGCAGGGAGTCTGGACGCTCTCCGAGGATGTGTGTGTGTGTGTGTCAGAACTACAAACACACACACACATTTTAATTTCCATTAAAAACTCTGCAAATACTGGGACTCACAACAAAAGGAGGCGATAAATGAGAAATCATTCACACACCCCCACGTGGCTGTTGATGTAAATTATTACTGTAGATGAAAGAAATATTGATGCATTCATGCCTGTGGTGAATTATCTGCTTATTACTGAAAGTATAAATGTTTTACTGGTTATTCTACACACAGGTCAATGTTATTCCTTCAGGTTTTATTACAGCATCCTTGAGCCGGATTCAAAATCACTCTCAGAGCTGCTTTTTTTTTTTCTGTATCACAGTTTCCAGCCCTCCTTGGGTTATGAATTTAGGAAATGTCAATTTTTGTGACTCCTATTGTCTATTGATCATAAGATTCTCCCTTCACAGAGTGTATCAGTTCAATTGTCTTCAGTGATGTGAAGAAAAACCACTTGTGACATCTGTGATTTCTTCCACAGGAGCCAATAAAGATGACAGTTATACTGAGAAGTGTTTGTGTGTCTCACTGCATCACATTTATTTTGACAAAATAAAACACAACACCGGTGACCTCAGCATCGCAGTGAGCAGAGGTGCAACCACCACAAACGTTGACCCGGAGGCAGGTTCGATGTGTCACTGCTCCAAAGCACATACAGTTTCTTCAGTATAAATTGAAATGCAGGGTGTAATAATTTCACAGTAAAGTCCACGGCATCAATCAGCTCCACTTGGCGAGCTCACAGAAACCGAGAGCTTACAAAACCAGAAGTCACTGCGTACTGGCTCCTCACCAATTCAGCCACTGGTCATTTATATATTTTGCTGCTGCAGCCATCTTGCTATACTGAATGATCCTGTGCTGACATCTCTGCTATTAATGCAGGGGTGTAATGAGTTTACTGGCTGAGAAACAGTCATCAGCACAGTCATACTGATACACAAGCAGTGGCACCGCAGAGCACTACACCCACCTGCTGGCAGGTGGAGCAGACCGTGTTGAATAGTCAGCATGAGTGTGAGTGTAATACACCCACCATTTACTGTAAGTACTGATGCATTTCTGTACGCAGAGTGTGTGTAATGCAGCTAGTTTGTGCGGAGTCTGGAGCACCGATTGATCTCCTCGCCTCATATATGTGATGCTGTCCTCTGTGTTCAGCTCTTTGGTTTGTTTAACATGATATCCAAAACCCCCAGAGGTGTGAAGCGCAGGCACAATGCAGCTTTATTGACGTACAGAAGCTGATATATGAAACGCCTGCAGTTCTTAAGAATAAAACAATAAGAGTGACCACACTTCTGCTCAGCTCATCTTTAAACAGATGATGAAACAGTTTGGGTGTCACAGGGTTCAGGGTCCTGGATGTTCAAGTAATGAAAGCACACTGCCACCTGCTGTTCTGTTAATATTAAGATAGAGGACTGACTTTTACAGTAAAAGTTCACATTTTGTCTCCACACCTGCTGGAAATTAGAAATACAGACAATATCTTTTATTTTATTGAGATATCGAGCCACTGTCCTCTTTCAGTGGATGTGAGGGAAATTTTGATTGAGCAGCTTTAAGCATTGAACTTTTTCAGAAGCAGGAGCAACAGGTTGGTAACGAAGCATTTATAGTTTGTAACTGATGCACATAACAACTACACTCTGATATAAAATGTTTTGGTTATTTAACAGAATTTTACATGTTTTGAAATGCATCACATAAAAAAATATCCAAAATGTAATCATAAAATGACTGAATTTACATGTCTAATGTAAAATAAGATGACATAGGAAACATGTGCAATATGCAACTAACTGTTTCATTTTAACACTTATTATTTATTTGCACTGCGGGAGGTGAGCGCCACACGAATTTCATTGTTTTTTTTTCTTAACAGTGACAATAAAGCCAATTCACTCAATTCATTCATTCAAGTATGTCCACATATTGAATGGATGATTCTGACAGTTTCTCTACTTTGTGATTATGAAACAGTCCATTTGTGTTTTTGTACTGTCTTTTACAGAGAGATACTCGAAAAAGTACTGAGGATTCATTTTGGCATTTACTTTTGTTTTCATTGATTTTTGAGGAAAGCATGGTACATGGCTGCAAGAAATATCCATTAAAATCTGTTTTTACTTAAAAACAATAAAGTATAATAATAATTGTTTCCTCCCCAAGCTTGAAATCCAAGCAGCACAGACTTGTAGGATGCAGTCTTTGTGGTATAGGGAGGTGCAGGTAAAAGGACCCAATCACAGGTGAGAGAGGTTTGAACGACAAAAACCAAACTTTACTCACCAACAAAGCAGGTCTGAAAACCACAAGGAGCAGCCTGAGGGGGTGTCCAAGGTAAAGTCCAAACAAAGCAAATCATAAGGAGCAGGACACTGGGGAACAATGACACCGAGGAACTCAGGAGGACAAAGACAATCTGGAGACTGGACGTTTATATTCTGTAGAGGCTGGTTAGTTGAAGGAAACTAGGTGTGCAGAGGAGCAGCAGGAAGGAGTTTCTGTGCTGAGGAGGCAGAAGAGGGCAGAATGAAAAGCAAAATCAATAGAAAAATCAACAACAAAAATAAAAACCAAAATAGAAAATATAAATAAGAGAAAGGCCGAATCTTAAAGCTTTGCCACTGAATTAACCCTGACTTTATATTTGCAAGATTAGATTAGATTAGATAGAGTAGACTTTACACCGTGACTTAAATGTGAATATCTCCAAAAAGTTCCAGTCTCTTAAAAGAATAGAAAACATGGTCAAAATACAATTTGAAAGATAGATTATGACATAAACTAACAATTCATGGCGATGTTTAAAATTGAAGAGCTCATGCCACATCTCTGAAAGTCAGAATTCCCCCACCATGAATTTCATGAAGACTGCCAGTTTAAATGAGCCCATATGATGTCAGAACATTTAAACCAATCAGAAAATCGGGGGGATTTTTCTGATTGGTTGAAGCACTCTGACATCATATAGGCTCAGCATGTGGAAGCTACACATAGTGACTGCATCATGGCAGCACAGTCGTACAAAAACACTCACAACTTGTTCATAAAAGGTCAGATATGCCTGAAATGTTTCTAATAGACGCTCAATATTATCCACCTCTGTATGGATTTATGTTACATTTAATATTCCTTTAAGATTGAATACTTCATTTCAATATAAGACATAAATAAAATCGCACTGTGGCTCAGAAGATTATCCCCAAACTACAGCCTCTATGTGTAAAAGAAGCATTAACACCGAGGCTGTAATGTTTTGTATTAAATTATATTTTTCCATCTATAACTGTATAATTGCTGCTTTGTTTATCCACATCATAGACTGTGTGATTCACATGCGTTACTTCTACATTCAATCATTTTATACCATTTGTATCCACGGGGAGGCGGTGTGGATCTTCAGAGGGGAAGAGATGACTCAACAGTGCTGACCCATCGTGGCACGTGGTGCCGCGTCATTTTTATTATCTCATTCACAAAAAACCATTAACTCCTCAGCGGGGGAGTTCATATAGCAAGGAATATTAAAAGAAATAGGAAAGGCTACGACACCCATAAAGACAGCCCAGTCACCTCTAACTACTTAATTTGATGGACTATTTTATCTAGGTACGCTGCGTTTATGGCGTCTCCATTAAAACGTCTTGTTGGCACTAAATCAAGGTGTGCTTTGCCAGCAGCGAGAGGAAAAATAGGTCTTTACACTCGTTGATTAGCGTATTATAAGACAAACAACTCTTCAAAATAAAGAAATGTCATATAAATAAGAAAATAACAACTTTACAAACTCTTTAATATTGTCTGCCTTCTGAGAAATAAATCAACATAAGCTTTGAATTTATTCTCTATTAATACTTAGTCAATATTATGAGTTTTATTTACATATTTAGACAGAAGAATTGAAATTGATTTCCTCTATCACTTCTCCAAATAGCCTCTGCAGAGTAGTTATTTACTGAAAAGTGTGATTTCTCCACTGTAGTGTCTGTTTAGTGAATCAATAAAAACCCCGAGCAGCATCAGTTCTAAAGGTGGAAAAAATCCATTTATATTATGAAAATGCTGAATTGTTTTATTTTTATGGCCTCCAGATACTGCATTAAACATCACAACAAAACTACTTCCAGGCATAATTTGTGTATGCAGATGACTCCAGTTGCTGCCCAGCGCGTAAAACAGTTGGACACACAAAGTTATAATACGATCATAAAGTAGCTTTGTGCACATTAATGAGCGCAACCTCAGACAAACTCTGTTATAAATATGGTGATGAGGTCCTGTGATAATACCAATTAATATTATAGCCACCGTGGTTACACGGGAGGTCAGAAATAGAAAACGTGACGAGACATCTTGATGATGTCACGTTCATACATCTGAAGCTCAAAGGGCCTGGTAATAATATTTATAGGAACAAAGAATCAGATCAATTTACATGCACAGACTCTTTATTCAATCACACACACACACATGTTTTGTTTCAAATATAAAAAGAGGAGGCAGATTTGATTTTCATAAAGTCTCTGAGTCACTTTGTATTACATAGATATCACTATAAACCATTTGTCTCATAGACGCTTTATTTCCCATAAGAGCAGTCTATTACATTTAGGTGATGTGTCACAGACGTGAATATTAGGAAGGCGTGGCCAGTAATCAAAGTACCGTAGTTTCCAGGGAGGGCTGTGCGCGTCCTGCCTGTGGTTTCGGTCGGCAGTCAGTCTGGCAGAGTCTGGGAACGGGACCGGAGAGCTGCGCGTCGGACAGGAGGCGCTGGATAAAAAAGGCGCACCAGCTTGGCGCATGAATTTGCTCATTTTTCTTTGCAGTGTTTGATTCCGCAGCGTCTCATATCGGATGCTGGATGCAACCCGTCCCCGTGTCAATAACACACGTCTGACGGACAAACCATGGACAGTCTAGGCAGCCGTTGTAAGATTGTGGTGGTCGGGGACACGCAATGTGGGAAAACGGCACTCCTGCACGTTTTTGCCAAAGACTGCTATCCAGAGGTAGGTCCGCCAAAAGTCTCAACTTATTGTGTTTTCATTGTGTGGAGGAAGAAGAGCTGGAGTTTATGAATAGGTGAGGAGCACTGGCATTGAAATGTAACACTAGACTGCTCAACTTCAGCACCAATCCGGCAGGTTACATCCACCTGCACACACACAGTAATGCTGAGAGGGAGGAAGAAGTGGAGGGGGATAAATACCTGTAAATCACAGTAATACTCCTGTAACCTCCAAACAGACTTTTACAGTGTCTCCTTACAGCTCAGAAACTTTACAGCTTTGTCTATACCTGCTGTAATATTACTGCATTCATGTAACAGTCCTACAAGTATTCACAGTGTCATTGCTGTGAAAATGTGTCTTCCATTATTTTATTTGCCAGCTGCATCATGTCAACTGTGATATTCCCACTGGTCTACTCACAGTGGCTGTGTAAACACGGGCTTATCATGTCTCTCCTAATTGGATAACTAAAATGAATCTCTTGTTTGCAGAACTACGTGCCCACAGTGTTTGAAAACTACACAGCCAGTTTTGAGATAGACAAGCACCGGATTGAGCTGAATATGTGGGACACGTCAGGTAAGACAATTTCATATCTCCGCCTGCACCTTCTGCGAGAGGCTGACATCAAATCAATCCACTCCCAGCCCTGCCATGGCTGCCTGTCCCTGGCTGCGACCATGGGAGGACTGCCTCCAACTCCCCTCTCAAACTTTTTCTGCACTCATCTCTTTGACAAATTGCTTTGACCTAGCCAACTTCAGATGTCTTCAGTGTTTTTGGCTTCTGGTGTGCTTGGTGTGTGTTGCTGCTCGGGGTGCCTGCTATTTCTGATTGTCGTCTGGGTGAGGATCTCTGGTGCCAGTCCCGTCTCCCTGTGTCTTGTGTTTGCATTCCTTACCATGTAGTCTACTGTGTGTGTGGCTGGCTCTTCCCATGCTCTGGCCCAGGGTCAGGCAGAGAGGGGTGAGGGCATGGATAATTCAGATAGGATGTGCCTGAAGGGACAAGGAAGTGCTCTAACTGTTTGAGGATTTTATCAGATTTAGATAGATGCTGTGGTTTGCTGACTTATTGACTCATGCTCGGCCAGAAATCTGACATTTTGTCGGTTGTTTCGCCTGAGTTTCCTCTTTTTTCACTCTGATGTTCAGTTCGGTTTCCTTTTCCAAATTTTAGAGAGCAATTTCTTAGATTAATTTAAAAAAAACGACATTTCCAGAGTTTACACAGCTGATCGCCCAAACTTTCTCAGAAATTAATACATTAAGTGTTTTCTCTTTTTCGTCCAGATTAATTTATCATGCTTTCTGCTGAGGGTTTTAACGACTTTGTAAATGTTATTTCAGGGGCTTTCACACTCCGAATGAAATCCTTAAGTCATTAAAAATGTCAAATTTAAACACGCTGATGCGCTCCGAATAACAACTGCTGGTGACGTCAGTGTGAAAGCATTTGTTGCTCCACAGAGAAGAATCCACGTCAGGAGGGACTTTGTCTAAACATCATCTTTTAGTTCGGTGGCATGTGACATTTTCAGTGTATGTTTTTTCGGGGGAAGTAGTTTGAGCTACCGTAGCATCAGTGAGACTTCTGCATGGAAAGCCACGCTCTAATTTCCATCTCAGTCCTGTCAGCGTGGATGGATATACTGCCCCGAGCTGCTCTGAGATTCTGCATGTCATAGTCTTCTCAGGCCACGGGCTCCTGCCTGCCATCTGACCAGCGACACGGCTCAGCAGTCAAAGCTCTGAATATAGGATCTTCCCAGGGGAAATACTTTGTTGTACTATAAACATTCCCAACTCTAAAACTATCTTCCGGGAGAGATGATGGGTATTTTTATGTTACACGGTCAGTCGGTGAAAGAATGTTGTTTTTCTTGGGACCTCGTGTCAAATCCAGAGAGTAAATCTGCTTGAGCCTGTCAGTCAGGGGTCGAGGTCCTCAGGGGCCCGGGGCCACAACTTAGAAAGACTTCCTTATCTCTGCGCTGTAAGAGTCTAATGATGCAGTGGGAATGTTGTGCTTCTGTCCATCTTTAACACCCGAAACCACCTTTGGCAGACTTTAATCTTCAAGCGGGAGCCGCCCACCCCACAACAAACATGACGTCACCCAGCCCACAGGGCGAGTGTGTGTGTGTGTGTGTGTGTGTTCAGAGGTCCTTGTGCAGCGTGCTATTATTCACTGATTCACAGCAAACACAGATGTTCATATTTTCTCTCAACAAGAAAAATAATTGGCTCACACTTAGATGAAAAAAGGCTTTCATCTGAAGAAAATAGCCTGTCTCCCATCGCTCCTCTTTTAGAATATGATTTTTTATTGCTTCACCCCCTCTCCTCCTTCAGCTCCCCTTCACTGGCTCTGTGTTTTTTTTTTTTTTTAATCTTCTTTCATGTACCCTAGCAGCATAAGCACCATCACTACAAGTTCAGTGCCCAGCCGCTTAGGGCTCAGTCGCACCAACATTTGTAACGAGACATTTCAGACTTCAGTCGGTTTATTTCAATAGAGTTTCTGTGATCAGTGGGTTTTACCAAAGGGAAGAAAACGTGTGGCATGTTTGGCGCGGAGTTAAACTTTGACCTGCACATTCAGTCTGTCATTTGCAAGCCGCCTGGACTGTGCTGACCTTTAAGAGAAATGAGGAAATCTATGATAGCGCTTTCCTCTTTGTATCCACTCTAACAATAACAACGCTTTTTAAAAAGCTGCAGTAGCTGCTGTATGTAAATATCCACCACTGCTACCTGCTATTTTCATTCTAGTAGCAGGACCACTGGATATTTTCATTCTGGCCTGACATTTGCATCAATCAATCCTCCACTTGCTCTTCCCAAGCCACAGTCCTTTCCACCTCATATATACACAGCTGTTTTCTTGCTTTCACCCTCTTCACATAAACTATTGTCTCCATTTAAATTGCCGGTGAAGTCTGCCTGCTGTGGTTTGACTGTGCTCACAAAACATTATTGATCGGCATTCGAGGCGAGGCTATTTGAATAACTTTGCGTCTCGCCCGGCTCACATTTCTGCGGTATGGTCAGATGTTGTGTTGCCATTAAAGAAAAAAAAAATGCGCGCATTGTTGCAGCGTGGAAGTCAGCCATTGATTAGTGTGGTCTCATTAATTCTGGATCTTCCACAAGGTCTAGTCCTTGCAGGATGGGTGAAAGCAGGGGTGAGTTGTTTATCTAATTGAGGTCATTACCGAGTGTGAATCTGTATGTCTGTGCATGCATGTGTTTTGTTTTTTTTTGCACTTCCTGAACAAATGGGTATTTTAAAAAGCAGAAGCAGGGAAGTCTTACAGCTCCTGGGAATCAGAGAGCAACTTTCCACTCTGCTTTGTATTCATCTCTGCTTTCAGCTCTGGACCATCTGGAGAATTAAATCAATTAGAAGGTGATTGAATGGAATTCAAAAGAGAAAAAAAACACACACTGTAAGTGCACATGTGTGTATCTATGCTACAGGAGTGAGCAGTCAAACAGTGATGGATGGTGTACTCTGTTTCACTATTGTGTGCATCTGTGTCTTAATTGACTTTTAGAGCAACCCAAGCTGTCAAGTGGTCAGAATGTCAGTGTGACTTGGTGATAATTTGTCTGAGGGCCATTAGTGATTACCGTCAGCGCTCATGGGCCCGCTTGGTAGTCAGCCAGTCTGGATTTTTAACCGAGCCTGAGGCATTAAAGCACTCATCCTCTCTTTCCCAATATGGTAAGAGTGCCTGGGAAAGATTCCCTGTAGCCTTGGCCTGAGACTAATACCCCGCTAAGAGGTGTGCATGCTGTTTCTTACAAGTCCAAGCCATGACAGGCCGGGTTTCCCCTAAGTTCCTGCAGCAGCAGATTCACGTCTCCTTCAGTTTCTCTCTAACGCCTGACCTGATTCTCACATGAAACTCTTGGAGCTCTTGCATTCTGTTTAGTCATGCTGGAGAGAGCTTTCAAGTGGCAATCCACATGAATCTTGTTTTTCTTTCTTCTTCTGCTGACGTCTTTGATACTAATCGCTCTTGCTGGGGTGTGTGGGTATACTTCCTCGAGATCACTTGTCATTCAATACTTGCGTCCATTGCTCTCATCCCAACTTCTGTAAATGAAATGGGATTTTCTGTTGACTTTTTTTGGTTTTTTTGTCTGATCAGCAGTGTTAGCTATTGCCTCCCATTCTAAGCACCCACTTCTTTATTTATTTCCAAACAAAGTGCTGCTGCTGCTGGGAACATGAAACGCATCACTTGCTGTGCTGTGGAGGGTTTTTCCTGCAGCAGACCTGCCTGACACTGGGTGTTCACAACAATAAAGTATGAAAGCTTTCTTGAACTGGCTGCAGTTTGAAGCACTATTGTGCTGCACAGTCAGTGATAGAAAAACATTTGTCTGAAAATGTCACAGATTACCGCTCCAGACGAAGATAAGAGACTCTTAAATAAGATTACCACTCACAGGAGTTTCAGAGCCCATTTTGTCTGTTGAATCTTCCTCTGTTAAACTGGTGTTTAATGTTTCTTTTATTCCCCTCGTTCATGGTGACAAAGCTTCCTTGTGTTTTCACAGTCAGAGGTGTGATTGTTTTTGACTCGTGAGCTGATAACAAGACACTACAAGTGTGTAACACCCCTCCCAGTGTCGACGCTCGTTCGGTTTCACAGTCTGGATGTCTCCCCTCCTCTCATAACGACTTCCCAACATTCCTGGTGTCTTTATGCTCTTTAAACTCCACATTCTCAGCGCAGTGGACCGGTAGGGCATCCAGCGGCCTGTAAAAACACGCTGAGTTCAGTGGGCTTTTCATTCCTCAACACTTTCCACTTGATTAATCTTTAATGGACAATGAGTGAACTACAACCACAACGCAGAGCAGAAGTAAAATCAACAGACCCCCCTCTGCCCTCAAACCTACAGCTCACTAGAGCCGGAGGATGTTCAGAAAGTGCTCTCAGTCCTGATATTATCTGAGTATACCGATCGCGGGAGGTAGTCTGTTTGGCCTCCCCGAATCACTGTAATTTTAAACTCAGCGTTAAATGATTGAAAAGCAACATCTTCCTCCACGTCTCTCTGAACACGAGCCAATTTTAGCAGAAGCTGCTGTTAAGGTGGTTGGACTCGTTGGGAAGCAGCTGCATATTTAACCACACGTCGTAAATATACCTTTTGTTTATTTTTGTCAGCATCCTGAAGGGAAGGATGACGACATCCTTTCAACTGCTGTTCACAAGCCTGGATGTATGCACGGAGCCTAAGCCCTGAAAGTTGTTCCTGCTCTTTGCCTAACCAGCCCGGGGCGATAACTGCCGAAATGAAACCTGTTTTGATGATGCATAGCAAGCTGGGAGGCACTCCCCTGCACTGGGGAACAATGCCTGCATGACAGTTTCGGTTAATGAGTAAACAGAAGATTGCGCAAGGTTGGTGAAATACTGTAATTTAAAATAACTGTTTGTGTCTCTCTAATTAAATAAACATTAAAGACGTTTCGAAAGTCTGTCCTCATCCACCAGTTCACACAGGATATAAAATATTACATAACACTTGCTTTATTATGGAGTCAATAACAATTCAGACAACAGTGAAGAAGTCTGTGCAGTTTATTCAGAGGCCAAAATCCAAAATATTCAGCTTCTGATCACATGAGACAAAAACCTGGCAACAAGGAAAGAGGTGATCATAAAAATGATTAGTAAATAATTTGATGTCGATTTATTGAACAGTTAACTCTGAGTAATGGTCTCATTCTGTAGTCCAACAGTTTTTCATTTAAACATTTTATTAGTTTCACACTAAGACAGAGGAATAAAGGTCCAACCTGCAGATGTCCATGAAACTGGGTCCAGACATTTATGGTCTCTAGAGGATGAATCTCCTGATTTTTCCTCCGGTGCCACCGTGGGGTCAACATTCATGGTTCTGGGTGAGAAGAAGAACCTTTGCACACATTTAATGGAGGTTTCCAGTGTGTGAGCTAAAGTGTGAACCTGCAGAGCACTGGATACAATTTGCACTAATGCTGCTGGGTTTGTGATTGCCTCATTGGATGTTTGCAAGAGTTGGACATGAATGTAGGTCTTAGTGCCAGGCGTCCAGTCTCCACAGACTGATGCTGGAATGCTTGTGAGGGTATTTTTGGACAGAGGGGCTCCCCTCCGGTCCTCTTGGGCTTTACGAGCCTGATAAGAGAATAACAGAGAGAGTATCCTCCTGGGCACTCATGTCATCCCCCTGGCGTCAGGTTTGGGATGAGCCTGCATCCCTCGGGCAGGCTGCAGTTTATAATCTCTGGGATTAAAGACCATACTGTAAATAATGAAATGCTACCTTCAGAATTACAGATGAATACCTCAGATTATTGTATTTTGACCTTCCAGAGGTAACTGAATAAATCTCTGTTCCTCTTTGCAAATGGTCCTCACCTCTAAAAAATGATGGTCTCACGCACAGCGCTGCTCTTCATTGCACCATAACTCTGTGAGTGGGTTTGTGTGACATTGTGGAAACGCTGGAGGACAGCAGCCAGCAGATCTGGCTACTGAGCTGCATGTTTTGGTTCTCAAGCAGCACTTTGTAAATCATACTCTGTTACAAAGCAGCAACGAGCTGAGGGGGAAACAGCTTCACATGTGTGTAAAAGCAGATGAAGAAAAACAGGAAACTAGAGGAGAAAATAAACAGCACAGAGCGGGTAAAGTCACTTCTTTGGATGGTCAGTTTTCCTTTTCCTCTGCTTATTTGTCTGTTTTCTTTCTTTTTTCCCTTGTCGATGTTCTCCATCTCCGATAGCCCATTATCCACGGCGGCTGCTGGAGCACTGCGCTGAGGTCACTAGCAGTCAGGGGCTGTGTTAAGCAGGGGGTGGGCAGGAGAGCTGCATGAAAGCCACCCAGGCACACTGACACAACACACAGGCTGTAATTACCACACTGAATATCTGCTCTGCTCCGTGACACACACACTCGCACAGACACCTATACTCTCGCAGCATCCAGCCACTTCTCTGCTCATTTTGTACATGCATACAAAACATCTAGCCCACATGTCCACCCGCCCATAAACAACAAAACAAGCACTTCTGGGAGGCCCTGGAGGATACGGTTCCCCCGGTTCATCTGACCTCTTATTCCAGTCTGAGGAGCCTGTGAGTGTGTCCATGGATACAGCGATGAGCCGAGACCTACCACGCATTCCTTCGCCACATCCCAGCCTCCGCGTACTGTCAGCTTAACGCCGAGCGCCAGGCAAAAGTGTATAATCTGCTTAAATAGCATGTCCACTGAACAGCACTGCACGGCACTGATAGGCCGTCTGTGGCTTTTACTTAGTTAATGTGCCATTGTAAAAAAATCAAAGTGATAAGTTATTAGCGACTGAACATTAACTGGACAGAATTAAATCGAGTCTTTTGGCACATTGTGAAGAAAAAGAGCACTTAAGGCTTTTGATGAGCTCACATTCACTCAGATTACAAGCAATGTCTTAAGCTGTGCTGCACTAACAGAGAGGACTTTAGTTATTATAATGACTGGCAGAGAATACACGGATAAAATTTAGATTTGCACTGTTTTGTTAGCGAGTACAAAAAGGAGACGGCACCACAAAGGGCATGGTGTGAGGATAAATTGATATTATTAGTGGGATGCACAATACTGACAGAGTTATCTGCTTTAACGAGTCATTTTAGTCTATGCTTATTTAATAAAAAGCACCATTACTGTCTCCCTGATTGTTCCCTTACCTGTGTTTCCCTTCAGAGCAGCACGTCTCATTTCTGTTGTTGATTTACTTAGAAACCCTCGTCCTGAGGATTTATATTTACCAAATACTTTTCATCACAGTGTGGTCGTATGCAGCTGTATTTTAAAGTGTTTACTAATACAAAAAAAGCAACATATTTTGGTATTTTATCATTTATTCTCTGTTCATACAGCAGCCTCCACTCAGGACTGTTCACAGAAAGTGGATTATAGTTGTTAATAAATTCATAATAAAGACTTTTATATAGTTTTACAAAATAGTTGCAGTAGAAAATCTAAACAAGGGGACTTGAAAACATATAAAAACATGAATCACTCCATAGAATATGCTTATCATTTCTATAAATTACCCCATATAACCCATAAGAGTTGACAAATATATAATGACCACAAACTTAAGTCAAGCAATAACATAGGCGATAAAAACCTCTGTCACATCATCACATTCTTGTTATGTTATTATTTGATATATTCCTATTATTAGAAAATTAAATGTATATGATTTAATTAACTTACATTCTCTGGTCCTGTGTATTGATCTCCCAAAGTTTGAAGCCAAAAAAAGAAATTGAAATACAAACAAAAACCTGTGTGATGGACACCTGTAAGTTCGTGTGTGGACATGTGTATGATTGAGTGGGTCAGTGTATGGGAATCCCTACAGCTCTGACCCCGTGACCCCTGCTGTTGTTTCTCAGCTGACCACAGGCGTGATGGGGGATGTTGAGGGGCGCCGGGGTGCGAGCCGGGCCACAAAGAGGCTGGAGATGCATCTGCTGCCATGACCAATAGGCAAAGAGGTTGGGGGGAGTGAGTGGTTGATGTGAGTAAAAGTAC
>OOFC01014065.1:0-14205 GCA_900323345.1 Pseudochromis fuscus
AGCGGTAAGCCACAATTTTGCCATACGCCAATCCAGGCTCTGTCACATGCCACTGCTGAATGGCGTATGGCAGAACCGCACTGCCACATGCCACTGCCATCTAGCAGCCTGCCATAAGCCACTTTGGGATCTCGGCGCTGCTGTGCATCTGAAGGAGAGGTCATGGGGTTTCTCAGATTTAGCTTGCGACCTGTATGCTTTTGCCTCGACAGTTGTAGTTTCCCCTTTGCTGGATATTTTAATACTATGAATATAACCCTCCACTGCATATTGTCAACCCTTCTGCCTCGATCTGGAAGATATTGCACTGGTATTACTCCAAAATAAATCGCTAACACACACCGGTATACATCTCCCCGTCATGGCTTGTGCCATCGGAGCCACCTAGCTTGACGGACTAGCAACGGTAACTAAGGGGGGCGGAGCATTTGCGAAAGGTCAACTGCTTCATCCAGTCTATGCAATTTACTAGAACAAGATTTTTGACTCGCAATTGTATATTTAAATCACCAAATAAACAGAACAACAGAACATTTTGCTAAATACACTAAAAACTGCATCTTCTTCAGAGCTGGAAAAAACATTATGGACGCTTCAGTTTAATGCAGAGCCTGAAAAACTGCTTGTGTGCTGCAAAAATCTGAGCTGTCACACAACTGAAGACTAAGCTGAAGCTGCTACACACAAAGTTTCATCCTGCAGAGGAGGAGAAAAGCCTCTGTGCAGAGAAAAGACCTGAGATCAGTTCATTCATGAATCTCCCTTCTGCAAACAATTAGAGGACAGACAGGGGGAGTAATTAGGAAGTCTAAATGTTTGTTTGTGTGCATCTGCTGGTGTGGGTGCTGCAGTTACCTCACAGCGCTGCAGGCTGGAGTGACGTCCACGGGGAGGACACAGTGATTAAGTCACAAAAGTACAGTAACAAAGTCTCTGCAGGGGAGACAACAGGAGGACTCCAACTCCAGATAACACTCCAGCCGTTTAACACGAGGCAGTCACGGTAATCCTAACAGCAGCTCTGTTGTTGTTGTTGCTTCTGGAAACAGCAGATTGTTAATTTGTTGAATTACATTAGAAAAACTGGTTGTGCTTGTTTACATGCTCAGACCACTGCTGGCTGACGCTCCGACAAAGAAACTCAGTGAAATCAAGGCTGGATTGTGCAAGTTTGCCTGTGAAATTATAACAAAATACAAATGGATCTTGAACTTTTGTTGCTCAGCTCAAACACATACATACATCATACATTCATACATACATACATACATACATGCAGACAGACAGACAGACAGACAAAAATGGACGAAGCAACCAGATCTCAAAAGTGAAGCCAATGCAGAGGTGCAAAAAAAAGTGCAATACCACCAATGGCCACTAGAAGCAGGATGAAGCTCTTAGTTCACTATAAAAGAAAATTTGTAATTTCATTTAATTCTATGGATTTTTCTTGTATTTAAATTCACAAAAGCTTTTTTAAAATGACTGCAAATAAAACACAATCTTTTTTTTTTAATTTCTCGTGGGATTCTGTTAAAACACATTCATAAATTTTACAATATGAACCAGTTCACGGTAGATATATTTCTAAAAATTTGACACAGAAATCTTGTCTCTTTATGGAAAATGCTTAACAACTAAAATGTGGAATAAATATGTTTTATCAGGTTTTTGACACCTGTCATTAAACTTAAAAAGACCCAAGATCTCATGTAAAAGTCATTTATTATTTAGTATTATGGAATTTACTGTATTTTTATGTCTTGGTTGTTTCTGTTATCCTACTTTATTTTCTGGATGGTAGCATTTTGCTGGTGTATGTTACCTTGTCAGGTGTTTTTTGATATTTTGCCCCTCACCTGTATAAATAAGGGTGGACAAAATATTGGGAACACCTTTCCATACAACAGGACCACCCAGCCTGAGCTCAAATAAGCACTTTAAAAATATCCTTTGGTGCATTTTCACTCATTTCTGACATGGATTAACAGGAATAAAAGCGTCGTGATGAGTGTTTTCTCAGCACAGCGCCGTCACTCTCACACACTTCAACAGAAAGCAGCTTCACACATCGTTTCCAGGCTGTCTGTACAAACTGCGCTGTGCTAATCCACCACGCTAATGTGTGACGCCTCTGCTGAATGGGCCTTTACGGAGTCAATTTCAATTAGGCTTCAAGTCTCGTTGGACGAGTCCTTCACCGCCCAATTCAGGGATCTTAATGGGATTAATTACTTCTCTTCATGCCAAAGATTTTTTTCTTTTATGATAAAAAAAGCAGTGGGTCTGACAGGACAGAGAAAGGTTGGGTTTTTAATTTTCCATCCTCCAGAGGAATATAGTCCTCGTGCTGTGCTGCTGTGTTATAAAGAAGGATATTGAACCTTCAGATCAATATTGGAAGAGTCATTTTCCTGGAGGTTTCAGCTGAATGTGACATCACTGAGTAAAGCTGTGTGGTTACAAACAAAGGTTACACACAGTGAAGATCCAATTTATCCAAAAGTTGATCTAATAAGGGCTGTGTGTCCAAGCTGAGAGTTTCATGGGGAGTTGGTAACTTAACTCCAACAAACTTTCCCCTTTAGGGTGAAACAAACCACCTCAGTCCAGACAGTTGTGCCCATAGTCTGTATAAAGGATTGAACATATGGACGAAGCTAACACGATTTGGGATTTGAACGTCGCCATGCTGTTTTTTTTTAGCCAGAAATGACCATATTTGGCACTTATGACACTGTCCAATGTGTATGAGACTGGAGTTCACCAGTGATTGAGCCTCCAAACCCCATCACTGGAATCCAGAGCTGTCAATCAAACTAACCACACCCCCTAAACCTTCTTCTTTTGAAGCCGAACATCTTAATGATTAAATGATTTTCAGATGCACCAAAAATGTATTGACTGAGTATTTCAGGATTGAAAATGAGGATTTTTGAATTGAAGTCAATTGGAGCCAGAGGCCGTTTTTCAATATGCGTACTTGTCCGTACTTACGTTCTCACGTACTCGAGAAACGTCATCACTCGGAGACCTAGGACTGTTCCAATTCAAAGTACACATCTGCCCGAGAACGCATGAAATACCCGGATGTTTTCTCGCTCCTTCATTATCGAGCCTGCATCAGACCAGACTTGTGTGGACTTGGGGAAGCTAAATAACCCATAATGCATTTCGCAACAGCAAGTGGAGATGTGACGTCAACAAGTACTCTGGCATCCCAATCGCGCTTTAGCCTCGGTGCGTTCTCGCCTTCCCGCAAGTCCGTACTTTAGAGTCCGACTTCCAGGTACATTCTCACCAAGTACACGAGTACAAATTTTCGTAGTTTGAATTGAGAAACGGCCGGAGTTTTTTGTGGAGCCTAGTGGCCATCAGTGGTATTGCACTTTTTTTACACTTCCACATTGGCCTGATTTTTGATACCCAGTGGCTACGTCCATCTTTTACATGCACTCTATGGGTGCACTCTTTTCAAATAACACGATTTGATTGTAAAGCACAGAACAGAATCTAACATTTAAAATTATTTTAAATCTCCACTGAAGCTTTGGTTTCAGAGAGTCCACAGCACAGATCATGAAGTTACAGCCTGACACAGTCGAGATGTTTTCACACTGCAGCTGAGGAGGAATGATTTCAGATTCTGTGGATCGATACACAACACAAACCAAACTCTGAGTCTGACAAGCTCCAGCGAGCTGCAGACAACTGTCCTTCTATAAATAATGTCTCCGAGTCGAGCTGCACGTACTGTGGAGATCACACAATGATGCACACACAACTGCAGAAGAAGAGTTTCACTGCTCATGTGTTATTTAGCCCACATGTTAGCACACAGCTGAGTTATATAACTGTGGAGACATTTATTTTCCTCCCATCTCTCTGGCCTGTGGTTGTTGTCTGAGGCGAACATGAACCTCGTTTCCCGCCGGTCGTGACGCCGACAGCGAGGCTCGGCCTGTCGCTGTGGAGTGATTCATCAGTGTAACGGTGATTTATGATCAAAGCTGTGACGCTTTGTGTGGAAAAAACACTTCTGTGGAGAAGCCGAGGTTCTTGCCTCGGCTCTGAAGGGTCCCAACAGATGCAAAGAGTCAGATTTAGTAATTGTCTCTGGTGCAAGGCTTGATATAAAAATATAGTAAAAACTGTCAAATCTGCCAATATCTGCCTTTTATCGATTATCATAGACTGTGTATAGAAATGGACAAATCTGCTGGGGCTAAAAAGTGAAGCTAATAGAGAAGTGGAAAAACATGCAATGCCACTGATGACCACTAGATGCTGCCTCCAAAAACCTTCTGGTTCATTTCAATTTAGAAATCCTCATTTTCAATCCTGAAATATTCTATCAATACATTTTTCCACACCTCAATCTGATAATATAAAGTCAACTCTTCTTCTCACTGATCTGCTTGTTCAAATCATTTCATCCTTAAAGATATTAAGTTTTAAAAAGAGGAAGATTTAGGGGCGTGGTTATTTTGATTGATGGATCTCGTCTCCAATGAGATCAGTGATGAACTCCAGGCTCGGTCAGACCCGCCTCCTCACTCCTCCCTTCATATCCAAATATGGTCACTTCTGCCTCCAAAAAACAACATGGCTGCATTCAAATACCAAACTCCTGGCTTCTAAATGCGAGTTCACAAACCAACAGGTGATGTCACAGTTTGGTTGTTATTGATCTGTTTGTTTCTTACATGTGACAATATGAAAACCACATTGTCAGAAACATAGTCTGTCTTTGTTAAATGTTAAAAAGCCAAAACTTACACAAGAGTTCATGTAAAATATTGATGCAAAAGCCACAGGAAAGGTGAATCTATCTCCTTTCAAATAAGTATTAGTCTTAATAATCTGATTTTAGTTGGATTTTCAGTTTGATGTCGTTCAAATCTGACTTGATTAAAGATTATACCAACTGATCTCTGTGAAGGAAAAAGCCAAATATCTTTTACTGAATTGACAAAGAAACTTGCAAACACCTTGATTCCAGTAAAAACTCCCAACTGCTGGTGAACTGCAGCTGCAGCATCTTCAGTTATTTATAAGATCCTGCAGGAATGACTTGTATCACTTACACTGCAGAAATATCACAGATCAGCTCTGGATTCACCGTGTACTGTGAATAATCTTTAAACCGCTCTGACCTCTGGTTCATCCACAGGCCTTAAAGTTGTGGTTTCATCTGGAGAGACGTGTCCTGTGTGCAGCAGCAGGAGCCAAGGCTTTAATGGAGAATGGGTCCAGAGGGGGAGGGAGAGCAGGACAGGTGCAAGGCCACTGGAGGCTTCATCCTTCCCATATATAAGACACCCAGAGAGGCAGGGGGAGGGAGGAGGCGGGGGTCGGCTGCACCAGGAAACCTTGAATCTGGTCTGTGGAGTCAGTAATGTAATGATTTCAGATATCTTGTTTGTTTTTTGTTGGTGTGAGTTTGTCAAAACCAAGCTGGGGCTGATCCAGTGTGTATGTGGTGTGTCTATAACCTCCGGCCGATGAGGAGCAGCACGTATACATGTAGATACGAGGCGTTGTTTTTGAAGTGCAAATGATGGAGGGAGACGAGTGATGAAACAAACAGCAACGCTCTGCTTTATGTTGAGCTGCTGCGCTCGCTGCTGCATTCTTCATGCAACTCATCGGCTGCATGTTTCAGCGCTAACCTGCAATCTCCATGTAAAATAAAACCGAAATGACGTGTCCTCATGACATCACCACGGACAAACAATATCAAGATGCAACCAAATAGTGACCTCTGCCAGCATGAGTAACACACTATGACTAATCACTTCACCAGGTGATTGAGGATGACTTGGAGAGATGCCAGTGATGATGAACGGTGCCAGAAAATTAGAAAAGAACAGCTGCTTGTTAGAGAAATGCATAATGAAGTGCTGTGGTGTTCAACAGGAGCTCTGCGGGTAGGGGATCTATCATTGTCTGTCACATATGTAGTTGTAAAAATGCATTTTTAATCCTTTTAGATCAAAGTCTTGTCACATTGCTCACTTGTTCAACCATGTTGCCCAAAAAACAAAAAAAAATGTGATCATCTTGCCCTGAGCAATTTCAACCAATAGTATCACTCCATGCACCTGTCAATCAAGCAAGAGCAGCACAGTTCAGATTAGCACTAGAAAACATGGACAGAGAGTAGCAGCAGTAGTCATCACTAGTGTGTTAGTTAGCACTAGCTAGCTATGTGTGTCGCTGTGTGGACCAATCAAAGTGCTCCAAACACTCTGTCCCGCCCATAGACAGTAAATAGGAAGGTAATGTGACAGTAAATGTAACAGAATTTACTATTTGAATGTAGCTATGTTGTTGTTGGGTGGGGGCAGAAGTGACCATATTTGGATATGAAGGGAAGACTGAGGAGGCGGGGCTGACCCTTGAACCCGAGGACAATGTCCAACGTGTATGAGGCTGGAGTTCGCCAATGAACAAGCCTCTAAACCACCTGAATATCACTGGAGATCAGAGCTGTCAATCAAACTAGCCCCACTCCCTATATCCTCCTCTTTTTGAAGCTTAATATCTTGTTACTGATGACACTATTTTCAGATGGACCACCAGATCATTGAGAAGAAGAACATACTGTAGCTAATCACGTCAGACTGTGTAAAAAATAAGTTATTTCACGATTGAAAATGTGGATTTTGGAGCCAGTATCTAGTGGCTATTGGTGGTATTGCACTTTTGAGACCCAACTGCTTCATCCAGTCTGTGCAGTTTACTAGAACAAGATTTTTGACTCGCAATTGTATATTTAAATCATCAACCACATCTACATCTTCTTTTTGAAGCCTGAATGATTTTCAGATGGACCCCAAACAACTAAACAAACTAAAAAGTGTTGTCATTTGATACATTTTTATTCTAGCAAACATCAGTCATAGTGGTTTTACTTAAACTGACTTAGTGAATTCTTGCATCAGGGCTTTTGATTAAACCTTTTTTTCTGAAATCTCTGTTTGAACAAGTGTAAATGTCTGTTTCAGGACTCACCCCAGCAATATGGAGGACGATTTTTTTTCTTTTTCTGAAGAAGGTTGCCATGGCAATGGGCGCTTCACTGACAGAGCGAGACATCAACCACATGTCACAGGAGATGAGAACACAAGGTGTGTGTTTTACTAAATTTGTGGAGTTTTGATGTTTGACTTTCTCATAACATAAATCTTAAATATTACATTTCAGGGTGATGAACTGGTTCAGGGTTCAGGCCTTTTTGAGATGCACTGAATGTGACTCACATGGCGAGTGAGGATCAGATGTCTCCAGGAGGATTTCACCTTCTCTGCATGAGAAACTTCGCCTACAGCAGGTTTCTGAACCAGTTACATGAACCAGTTCAAGATCTCTGAACAGAAAGAGGATGACATCAGGAAGACGTTCGGGATGCTCGACAAAGATGAAAGCAGCTACAGTGACCGATGCGGGTGTCATGTTCAAGGTCATTTTTTTACTTTTTCACACACAGAGGTGGCAAATCTTTAAAAATGTGCCACAAACATTACTCAGTGGTCCAGTAAAGTTGTTGGGATCTGTTTTCAGAGGCGGATTAATCCCGATTAAAGGCAGTAACAGGATGAATGTAAAAACCATAGACTGTGTTTGGGCCTCAAAACACAGAAGTAGCTCCAACTGACTTCAATTCAAAAATGTTCAATTGTAAAATATTCATTCAATGCATCAATCACTCTGATGTCATTACATTTAGGGGCGTGGTGGTTTGATTGACAGCTCTGGCCTCCAATGAGACCCGCCTCCGCACTCCTCCCAGTTGCAGATTGCATAATGATTGCATATATGTCCTGAAACCAACTAAAAAGATGGAAGTTGTGTGCTGGTGTGTCTCTGTTTTACAGTAACTGAACACCTCCTCAGTCTTGCAGCTGCAGTTGGTGTAAACACTGCCTGACATGGATTGATTAGATTCATTGAAACAGAAATAAATCAGCAATAAACACATTTTTTGTTGCTTTAAGATGTTTTCTTTTTATTGGCGTTCATAAAAAAAAAAACAGTTGTCCAGGTAATTTATAAATACAACTTAAAAACAAATAAATAGGTAAATAAATATTAAATTAAATAAATACATAGAATATGAAAATAAATAAATTCTCCATGAGACGGATTTCAGTTGAGTGGAGATGAAGCCAGCTGGTCTGCTCTGATGAGATGGACTTTGATTTGTTTCCTGATCAGCTCCCAGGATCCAGCGCTGTGGTCCTGCACACAGATCAATACCATCATGATCAGAAACACACAGATAGATAGATAGATAGATAGATAGATAGATAGATAGATAGATAGATAGATAGATAGATAGATAGATAGATAGACTTACCAGGGGTTCGAGGACATGACGCGACAGCCTCTTGAAATACATCTGCAGCTTCTTGATCTTCTTGGTTTGGCTGTGACTCCCAATCTAAACATAAAAAGTAATGTATTGATGACACAGTCACTGAGAACCTGTTCATTTGCTAAGTTTTTAATTTGTTTTTTCCTTTTATCATCTTTAAAATTGTCTAAATCCTGAGTGACACTCACACAAGACTGAAGTTCAGCAGCCTGTTTGTTGACAACATTGAGGAAGGTGTCCACTGTGCTCTCCTCCCATGATGCTTTGCTGTGATCCTCTTCGAACATGGCGGCCACTTCCCTCAGGACATGAGCTGTGAAGGCGAGTTTATATTCAGCCTGAAGCAGAAGAAGAAGAAGAAGAAGAAGAAGAAGAAAACAATCAGGAAACTTTTAGATAAATACCAGAAAAAATATAATAGAAATAATAAAACACTTTTCTCTAGGGACCGGTTCTTTGTGTAAAATAGGAGAAAATAAAATCATATTATTATTTGCCATATTGTGATTCACTGTAGGTGAAAAATGCTACAATGTTGTAACCCAGAACTAGGTCAAAGTTAGACTAACCACTGTTTTTACCCATTTATCAAACATTTGGTGTTTTTTACCCAACAGTTTGTGTTTTATATTAAACATATAGTAGTTTTTGTGTAATTATTCAACATCTTGTTGTTCTTGTCCAACATTTTGTGTTTTTTTTATGTACAATTATTCAACATTTATAGCCTTCTTTCCCCAGTGCAAGGTAAAAACAGCCCATGTTGTTGGTTTAAATGAACCCAGCATGCAGTTAGTCCAGTAGTTGCAGCATTTCTCATGTGTAAAGTTGAGATGACTTACAGATGCTCTGGACGCCTGCTCGTACAGAGCATTAGGGAAGGCCACAGTGTTCTCCACTTCTTCTGCCTCAGTGTTGGCCTGCATCAACACAAAAACACACAGATTACTACATTTTAGAAAAATATACCAACGTAAACTAATTAAATTAATTGTATATACACAGCACAACACTTACCATCATGTCCAGCAGAAACAAGTAGTTTTCACTGTACTGTCCAAACTTATGATCCATCCACCTGCAGCTCAGCGAGGAGCCTGAACTGAACAGAAACAGGAGAGCAAACAAAACCCAGCTCAGCATTTTGGGAGTGACTGTTAAAACTTGGTTCGTTGTGTTTCAATAAACTCAGATTTCTCCTGATTGTTGTTGTGCTGTAACTGTCCCGCTGCGCCTCATTTATACCTGAGGACGCACCTTTTTCACTTTCCAGACAGATCGACCTCGGTGTTTCCCACAGGTGTGAAAGAAAAGCAGGTTTTAAAGTCTTACATCATTACACCACAGAGAAAATCAAGGCACTCGTAATTAAAACAAATGATTAATTATCAGATCGTCGTGGGGGGGAGGGTGTCACATGGAGTCTTTTTATGGAAGTACGTTGATTTTGTGTTAATTGCTTCAATTTAATTTGTATTATTTTAACATATTGCTATATATCTAAAACTGTTACTAATATTATCAATTGCATTTTGAAGATTATACGTCATATTATTATTATTATTATTATTATTATTATTATCATTTGATTCATTGTTCTAGTTCACTCGTGATTTTACTTTCAGTGGAATAAACCCAACGCGTAGTAAATACAAAAAGACTATTTTCTATTTATTTTCTATTCATATTATGTTACTATTAGCGGGCTATTAAATAGTAATTAAAACTGTAAATCAGCACGCGTGTAATCAGTGCACCTGCGAGTCGAAAGTGAAAGCGACTGCGGCCTGCGTGACGTCACAGAGACGCTCCCTCACGCGTGTTCATTTTCAACCTGCACTGTGAAAATCACACGAACAGATCCACACGAGACATTTCTTTCATCATTTCATCTGCTTGTTGTGGTGTGACGTGCACTTTCTGGTTGTTATTGTTGCTTCAGGGTGAATATGTATAAATAATTAGGTTATGCTGCATTTTTCCTCTTTAAAGTTAAACATCCTGGTAGAATGATAATCTGATCATTGACATTATTTTATTATTCCTTTAAAAAAACATATTAATGCACAATATGGGTACACATATAGGCTGCAACGTGGTGGATTGTTTAACCCAGAACTGGCTCAGTATTGGACCAACTACATGCTGGGTATATATAACCCAGTACAGGCTGTGTATAACCCCGCACTTTATTGTTTTTACTCCAAATTAGATTTTTTAAATGCACAATTTTCCTGCATTTTGTTGATTTACCAAACATTCTCCAACATTTCCAATATCTAATTGTTTTCACACAGGCTTTTATTGTGTTCATTCATTGTTATTGTTATTGTTATTTATTATTATTATTATTATTTTTCCCATCTTACTGTGTTTAATTAACTCTGTATGTACTTAGTCCAAAATCACCCCAGTTTTGAGTAACAACACACACATTAGGGGAGAGTGGGCTGATTTGTGCCAGGGGGAGTAGTGCCACCCCTGTTGCCTGAGCCATATGAAATTGGTCACGTGACCATATATTTCTGAAGAGGCATTCAGTTCACTCATTCTGCAAAGAAGGGAGACACATGGTTTGAGAGGTGAGCACATTTAAGTTAAAAAAAAAGAAAAAAAAAGAAAGATTTCTTGCCTTTTAAAGTAACATTTCTGTGATCAAGGTTTACACAGTTTTTCTTACATAAGAAATCAGTGAACAGTGTAAGTGAGTTCCTGATTTTCCTAAATCAGAGATGTAGTTGTACTCTGGCGCCCTCCAGTTGAACCAAAGGAAAGCAGTGTGTAATAAATAGATATTCGCTCTAAATCAGTTTATTTCCAGGCTGTTGTCTGCACTAAAAATAAAGTTGCTCTCCATTTACTTTCCCTTGTTACCTGAAACAAGCAAACAAACTGTGTGCTGTTGTGATTATAAATACTTTGTCAGTATTTAGGGTGATGGAGTGTCTATACATTATATAAAATCAGTGAAGTGTGTAACACACTCCACTTTGTGAACACACTGTGTGTTTTAGGAACACACTGTGTGTTCTTAAACGTGCTGACATGAAGACCTGAAGTGTGTCAACAGGGAACACGAAGTTCTCACATGTTCAGCAACAACATCAACACGCCTCAAGGGAGCGCTGCTTTCAAGTGTTACACGTAAACTACACTTCCATTTCTGGTTTTTGCATTGGTGTTGTTTCTGCTTTAGTTAAGCCGTGTTGGTAAACCTTACATAATTATTTTTTTTATAATAAAGTACATATCTAAGACATTAGGCCTGTATTTGTCATTTTTCAACTAAATAAACAACAAATACAGCTACAACGATGGTATTTTTGTATCTGTTTTGATATATATGAAAAAGTTCAGGGCAATTATTGCTGTATCAAATTATTAAGTAATTAACCGTGGAATTGCCAAACAAAACAGCAAACAAGAAATGTTTATGTCGATATATTTTTTTATTCCTGTACTCGTCGCTTATTTTTACAGTATGTGTGAGAGAGCGTGAAGGCATCACCAGTGGAGTTCCCATGATGCACTCGGGTTCAGTTGGTCAAGAGGAGCGTCTCCCACTGAAGCTCATTTTTGTGTTATTTTTGTTTGTTTTTAGGCGGTGTAACATCAGAAATGGAGAGCGACTGTACGGATTAACGTGCCTTTAACGTGTAGTCACCGTGTTTACAACAATTAAAAGAGGACACGCGCTTGTTTTTGGACCTTCATGGCAAGTTAGCCAACCAGTTCCGGTAAGCAAGCTAGCTATTTAATGCACTTAGCATAGAGCTCGTTATCGTCTGTTGCTAATTACACATTAAGATATTAGGTATTTGTCATATTGTAGTATGTTAACGTTTCTGTGTGCATTATGGGAATGTTTTAATCGTTTCACGTCCGGCTTAAGTGTAAAAAACACGCCCAGGTTAGAAGCTAACATTAGAACATTCACGGTGTTAATCTAATACGAACGAATTGATTGATACTAAAGGTTAATACTCATACTTCCTGTTTGCTGAGTGCACCTATTTGTGACGATAGCCTGGCACCACAGGTATTCAGTGCTAATCCTGTCAGGGTGTGATCGTGTTAGGGAATCTGTGGCATGTTTTGTCGACCTGATTTAATCTCAGTGCTTTTTTTGAAAACCAAAAAAGCTCTTAGATTGGGGAAGTTATTCGTGAAGCATTTGTACCCACTTCCTCGCAGACGATCTTCTCAATCAGTGCCTCACATGACTCAGTTACAGAGAGGTTACTCAGAGACACCATGAAATCACCATGAATACAGTCTCGTGATGGAAACTCTAAGCTGGTATAACATCAAGGCGAGAAGAAGGATGTCTGCACACTGTTGCTGTTGTGTACGCCTGATATATTTCACAAACTCTAAAGGATATTTTGTGTTTCAGTATGCCATGTGGGAATAAACCTTCCCGGGAGGTGCCATGCTAGCCACACAGATGCCAGAGACATCACCCGAGACTAAAGATGTTAAACAGGTAACATAACAAGCTCTTCTCGTTATACAAGCACCTTGTTAGCGTGTAGACTTTACTTCTGCCTGTTCTTTTTCTTGTCTACACTACACTGTGGTGCTACTGAAGAGGTGGATTTGTTTGATATGTGTACTGACCTTTAGTGATCCTGATGTAGATTTAATGGCAAAACGACATCAGGGGAGTATAGATGATGGAGAACCATGTTTAGTGAATAATTGGGGGACAACACTGTGTGTTTCACATGATTCTTTTACAGATGGTATATGTATGTAAGGGATCTAGGAATACAGGAATTTGCCCTATAGAGTTTTTTTGTTAAGCTCAAGAGTAAAGAGTTCTTCAGTGCTCAGTGTTAGGAACTCTTGAAGTTTTAAGTGGTGCTAAAGCCTCTCTTGTGTAAACAGATCTGGTTGCTATATGTTTTTACTCTATTCATATCAGCTGGCAGTGAGCGACATGTGACAGTAGGTTATCTACAGGGACGTGTTTCGTAACAACACAGCCAGCGACCTCGCTCTAGAGTCTCTGTATCACACTGGAATGCAGAAAATGACCTGCTTGTTGAGAATATGTTTCTTATGTGTATTGGCATGCAGAGGAATTATTTCCAGTTTGTAAAGCTGCTTCTCATCAGATGTTTGTGTGAAAAAGAAAGAGGAGGAAGCTGATATAATTTCCCTCTTCCACACACAGATCAAAGAGAAGTTGGCGCAGTCGCTGAAGGCTCTGCAGAAACGATATGTGACGTCAGACGCAGTGGTCACCAGTGAAGATAGCGATGCCAACCTCCTCTGCTGTGCCCTGGAAGCCATCTTCATCCACGGTATCAAGAGCAAATACATCCGCTCAGAGGCTGGAGGCCGGAGCAGGAAAGGGGACCGAGGACCCCTTCCTCAGCCTTTCTTTTGGAGCCTCCTCAAGACTGTGACCCACCGGTAAGTTAGAACAAGAACAAACTCATTAGTAAAGTGCACTAGGAGTAAGTAAAATACAAAAAATACAAAGGGCGATGGAGTTGAGTCTTTGCGGATTGTAAGTTGTGTTTGAACATCAAGTTAGATCAAAGATGACTTCAAGCCCGATTATTTTTAAAGCTTCTGTAACAATAGATTAATGAATAAATTCTTTGCAAGATCAACCCTACTGAGCATTTTTCACTGTCTTCATACATTTTATTGACCATTTTATTGTCTCTTCTCCACTTTTCTTGCAACACATGCAAATATGAAATGAAACTACAATTTTTATAGTGTTGTCCCAACATTTGGATCCAATTCAAAGACTTAAATTTTTATGAGAAATAATCTTCCATCTTGAAAAATATGAAAGGAAGATCCAC
>OOFC01014066.1:0-15230 GCA_900323345.1 Pseudochromis fuscus
TCTTCCTCCTCCTCCTCCTCCTCCTGCTCAACGACCCTGTTGCGGCAAAGTGAGGTCCACACCTTGACAGGATAATAACAGCAGGCATGTAGAATATCAAGCATAATTGTGGCGCTGGTTGTCATTTATCAAAGGTTTACCCACCTGACATTTTCTTGGTGGGATGTGGAAGACGGGGCTGATTTTGATGAAAGAGTTTGAAAGGTCACGTTCAAAACAAGCCGCGTTATAATGCGCTGACTTTCACGCGGTTACACACAGCACCAGACTGACTGTTCAAACAGATATAGCTTCACGTGTCGTGGGGAATAACGCATCTGGGATTTGCCTCTGTCTCTTTATTGTTTTATGACACTCAGTCGGAGTTTCACTGTATTTTTATTTTATTTTATTTTTTTGCCTTCGTTACAGAGTGGAGGTGGATGGTGACGAGAATCCACAGGACCTTTCTTTTGAGGTAAAAGCATCTCATTGTCACTATTCAGAAATACATGTTTATCGACTGAAATTGTTGCTGCCGTCTTTGTCCCCGCTGGCACTGAACAGTATTTTGTTTTGCTGTTTATGCTATTGTGTTGCAAGAAGTCATATTTACTAGTCTAACATCAGCTTCAGTGAAGAATGCATGCAACATATAGAGGCCATTTGTTCTCTGTTTAGCTGATGGACGGTGTAAAGAATGTTCCCAGTGTCGGATCAATAAAGTTTTGTCTTAATCTATCTTATCTTTGACTTTATAAAAAGATGGATGAAGCAACCGCGTCTTAAACGGGAAGCCAATGTGGAAAGTGTAATACCACCTATGAACACTAGATGCTGGCTCCAATTAACTCTTCAGTTTCAATCATGAGATAGTCAATGATGTCATCAGCTAAAGTCAGCTCTTCCTCTCAGTGATCGGGTGGTCCATCTGAAAATCATTTATCATTAAGTAGATATTAGGCTTCATAAAGAGGTATATTTAGAAGCATTGTAAGTGTCCGTGGGTTCAAGGGTCAGACCCGCCTCCGTACTCCTCCCTTCATATCCAATGGTACATTTCCACTGCATGGTGTCGCCTCGGTTTGTGGTGCGTTTCCACTCACAAAAAGTACCTGGAACTTGGTACCTGGTACAACTTTGTTAGTACCTCCTCTCTTGCGGTTCCAAAAAAAGTACCCAGTCAGGAACGAGCAGGTACTAAAATCTTATTGGTCGGAATCGTCACTGCATTATTGCGTCATCACTGCGCGACAGGGAAACATTTGTACCCGCAAGCCGACAGTCTGCACGGTTATAGTCAGAATAACAAGTTTCTACTATGTGGGGAAAACCACTAAATAGATCAGTTCAATCTTCAATAACAGCGCTTTACTGCAACGTTAAAATTTTATTTAAAAACGTCAGCTGAAAAAAACGTGAGCTCTGAGCGCCCAGTCGGTGGAACAGCTGACGGAGGATGTAGCGAGAGCTCATATCTACGAAAACGTCACAACAAGTTTTTAACCAGGATCTAACTTGATGAATTAACAACCTATTTGAAGTAAAAACAACTAATTTCTCACCTGAAACACTCTTCAAGCTGCTTTTGTGACGTCATCAACTTTCTCCTCCTTCACCTGATGACCAGCTACACAGAGGAGGGACTGTTTTCTGTTATAGAAATGCAGACGAGGCGAGTAGGTACCATGTAGGCGAGTGGAAAAGCGCCACAAATGTGGTCACTCCTGGCTCCAAACAACCAACATGGCCACGTTCAAACACCAAACTCCTGCTTCAAAATGCAAGTCCATGAACCAACGGGTGACGTCATCAGCTTCATATTTACATACAGACTGTGGATTAACTACTTACTGAATATGTCAACAAGTGGAGTTATCACATGTATCTTTTCATACACAATGTTTGTATAACCTTCAGGCTCCTTTAAGTGTCCTGATTTAAGTCGAACAAAGAAGCCATCACTCATCAAATATGTTATAAACTTGTACATTAGTGCTACTGTTTATAGGCCTACTACACATAGTCAGTAACTGTAACTATCAGCAGATCTGCTTAAACTGTAAGGGGTTGGACATGGGTGCTCCCACTCTATCAATGTGCCAGACCACATTAAAGTTTAAAAATGTTGTCAACGCAAAAAATATGAAAAGAAAAATGGCAACAAAAGAAAACAGCTCAATGGGGCATAAAATGACGACCTAATCACCAACAAATTGTATTTATACTAATAGTCTTATAGATGACCATCGTTAAATACAAACTATCCAGACTCATTTTGTTTACAGATGACTTCAGCAGGTGGTGGCACAACAGCTTTTATTACTCACTAAATAATTCTGCAGTATATTGTACAGTAGCAATAAGCTTCACTGCGCTAATAAGCGAGCACGATCACAGTCAAAGTCAGTGGAAAATCTGAAAATTAATTTGGTTAAGAGCTATTTTTATTACCACAAAGGTGCTGTGGGGCTGCTTCACAATCTGAATCTGCTTGCACACTGGAGGAGGGTTTTTTTTTTTTTTTTTTTGCACGCACAGTACTGCACATTACAGGGATTTTAGCAACATGTATCACTTCAATGCATACTGTACTTTGCAAGGTTTTACAGAATATCCTGTCATCCTCTCCCACTGACATGCTGTCTGCTGCTACCCTTTAATCTCATCTGTTTTTTTTGTATCAAATTGAAGAAAGGTTCAAGAGGAGGAAACACATATAAGCTTCCTGCTTAATGATGGCCCGCACCACATCCTCGCCTCGTCTTTTTGCTGTGCAGGCACATCTACACCCCCTCCCATACGCACACACCCATCACAGCCTAGCATCACTGCCTCATAGCAACCTTCCCTTCCCTCTCTTTCATATTCTTATTTGACCTGACTCTTATCTGCATGCTATGAATTGAATAAGGTCTGGGCATCTTCCTGGCATTGAGCTGTCGAAATAGACTGCGTGGCGGCTGAGGCTTGGAGGAGGATCCCGGTGGAAGGATAAGGCCAAGCTCCAGGGCTCTTTCTTATGGAAATGATAAATGTAACCTTGCCCAGGGTGTGGATCCAGACAAGGACAGCTGGGGGCGAGTTCTTACTGTAGCGGGAATGGATCTCCAGGGATTCTGTAGTTTTTGAGAACAGGATTTTCCTATGTAAGCCCAAGGCCTGAGGTCCCACTTGTACAACCGGAGGTCATTGGATATGGCCCCGCTGACCATCCAGGGGTGCAGGTTTTCAGCATTTCCATCAAGCGGCGTAGACAGCCACCTCAGAGTGGTCTTTGTGTCTCAATGAGTAACACTGGTTCTCTCATGGTCTACAGGTTGCTACAGGGGGGCCAGACACAACACGGGGCCTGTGGCACCATCTGGACTACAAGTATCCTTTCTTCTCCGAAGCACTCTTACATCTGTTTGCACTCACAATAGTTAATGCACTGGTCTGTGGAGCAGCATTATGCGGTGAGTACAAGAGAAAATGGAGCTTCATTTCAGGGACTGTTAAGAAGGAACCTTATGTACCTGGGTAGAGGAACAAACAGGAAGTCCATGACCTGCTGCTGCTGCTGCAAGTGGGCGTCCTGGTAGCACTCAGACCCTATGTATACATGTGTGTGTGTGTGTGTGGACTTTATAAGAGAACAACACATGTGCTTTATGATGTGTGTAAGTGTGTACTTGAGAGAATACGCCTTTCAGTGTGTCTCAAAGCAACAGCTAAGTGTACATACAACTTCCCTCCTTGCTTTCGTCATCCCTTCAGTACATAGTGGTTTAAAAAAAAAGTTGTGCATTAACTTAGAACATTGCACTCCGGGAAATGAAAAGAAATGTTCAGTAACTGATGCAGGAGAAGCGTGCATCAATTGCATGTTTATAAAAATAAAGATGCAGTCTTCAGTCCCAGTACACTTGGATTAAATGACACTAAAGGCAGTGAAAATAAACTTTTGCGTAGCTGTCTATGGGGCCGCAAAGAGCTTTTCTATATCTCTTTCACTTATACAGGTGGTGTGTGAAATAAGCTGAAGGCCCCTCTAATATACCTCCAATGGGAAAAATACACAGTCATCAAAAATATATTCCAAAATGTGTCTTTAGTTATTATTGTGCTGTTTGAATCAGATAGATTTAGTGAATATATTCTGAAGTTAGTGTTTTAAATGCTCTTTAATGCCAACATGACCTTTTGACCTGAAAAATTATGCACTTCACAGTCCTGTCATTCATTCATTTACTTTCAATAAGTAACTACTCATTCACCAAGGGGCTTAAATCTAAAGGAGGTTTGGTTGTATGAAAATGACTCCATAGGTCTTAGTTTAAGATTATATTATTTTATGACTTAATAGACTTGTGACTTGAACCCATGCTTGATAAGGACCACCATCCTTTTACTTCATGCACACATCCTCTCCTGCACTTGTAATAAATGATTATACAGTGTCAGTAAACCATTACTCACTGTGGCTTGGTAAAGGTTGTAGGTTTAGCATTAGAGAAACTGAAACCTTTGTTTATGCAGAAAATCAACCTGTTTCTGTGTGAGACAAATCAAATTAAATCAAATTGTAGTGAACACAAAATATATTAAAATTAAATACATTGATTCTGAGTTAGGGACTTCTTCACATTGTTCATGAAAGCCAATTTTTACCTTAATTAAGAAAAATAAAAAGCTGTAAACAATGTAAACAATTGTTGGAAATTCAAAAGGATATTTTCATACATTGAGGCCACCCTCCACCATCCAGAAATATGAAAGAAATCTTCCTCAAAAATGTGCCTCTTCATCGATCCTTTCTCACAAGTGTTCATGTCCCCGCTGCTAAAAAGCCTCTTCACAACACAATATTGCTGCCACTGCAGGATTACACAGAGGTGTTAGGGAGTTTCCCCAAAGCTTTCTAACTAGAAAACCATGTATGTTTCTTCACCATCCTTTAGATCATTACTATTTTAATTGTTTGCAACAGGACAATAATGGATTCTGTTAGAAATCTTCTGTTAGGATTAGTCATAGTAAACCTTATCAGACCCAACTGGAAATCAAGCTGTTAAACCACAAAATGAAGAAATCCTGAACATTGAGACACCACTGAACTGACTGTGACGTGTGCTTCCTGACGCCCCTCATTTAGATGACTTGGCTTTTTATTTAAGTGTCAGTTTATTTGTCACAACTGATGCTTCAAAGGATTAAAGCAACTGTCTTTGAAGACATATCACAAACCAGTTTACATCTTCAAGACAGATGCGGATGTATTTCTTGATATTAACAGTGATACCAGTGCATCCTGTGAGAGATCTCCAGCAGTAGTCATGTCACCACCGTGCTCCTCTTCTTTCCTCTGGTGTCTATACTGAGACAGCCGGGGTGTTAATACATGTACTAGCACGCACACGGCCAGCGTTCAACTTATGGCATTTGGTTTTATTGACGCACTGAATGCTTGCAACACAACACTGAAACCTGTGTAACCATAGTAACTACATAGACTGTACACGTACCCTGCAGCTACAGTTAAAAGCCTCCATCGTGGGTTAATTTGCACATTTGACAGAATGTGTGCGCATAATGTATTTTTCTGTAAATGCATTTAAATGTGAAGCAGAGAGAGAAAGGGAGGAGGAAAGCCAGAATGAAAGGTGCAGTGTTTTCTGTTGATGGTGGAGTTAACTATATTATGAAGATGCTTTGAAGTGGACCAGGTGAAGGGAGCCTCAGCCTGAGCCCTGCTGCCAGGTAATGGAGCTTTATCTTGGCTCGCCGGCGTCTCACCGTAAAGACGCGCCGCTGCTTCCTTAACTGTTTCCCCGTCAGGCTGGCTTCAGGGCTCATTAGGACAACTGTTTTACTCCTAGGCAGTCATTTTGACGGACATCAAAGCCTGTTTGATCTCTGCTGCTGAGGTGCTTTGCATGCTGTGCTGTTATAGTGCTGGCAACCCGTGTTTTTGTTTTGAATCTGGCATCCCGGAGACCACCCACGTTTAGGACATCTTGAGGTGGCACGGCTGTGGAAAGGCTCTGTAGTTAAGTCTCGGGGTGTTTCCTGTATTTATAGTATCATATAATAGACCACAATAGCAAAGCATAAACAATACAACACTAAAAGTTAGAGGGCAGTAGTGCCAAGTGTAAATATCTGCTGCTGACATTTTGCATTGTGTGTGCGAGACACTTTTAAGCATTCATCATGCAGTGTGGTTCCTTCCTGAGTCTTGTTTATGCATTATGTTTGAGGATTATCAAAATGCTTTGCATCAGCTCCCAAATAACAAGTAACTACTGCTGTCAACAATGGCACAATTGTTGACAGATGTTAAAAAAATACAGCTTCAAGCCACAGAACCAAACTGATTATTCTGAGACGCTGACAGCGAGTTTGTTTGTGTAGCCAGCAGTGTGCATTAAGGGAGTTGTTGTTTAAGGGAAGCTTACAGACTTTGTCACAGAGAGTTAGATGAGAATATGAATATATGTGTGAAGACATCAGGTTGAGGTTTTGGACAGGGCTTTGTGCCAGAGTCACTCTTGGAAGGACTGCACTGGTTTCCTGGCCAACCTTATGTTGAAGACGAGGCTTCAGGAAGTCCCTGAAGAAAAAGGAAACCTTTTGACAACTGCTCCCCGGTTTACATCATCACACACTTAACATTTTACAACATGGATAAACAAGATAAGTTTTATCATTCAAATCATCTCTTTCAGTTTTCACTTGGCTTTGTGGTGGAAATATGAACCGTTTTGAAAGATCTGTATCCACCTACTTACATCCATCGATTTAATTCATGATTTACCTTTTTTTATTATGTTTGCTACAAATAAACAGGAAACTGGTGGAGTTTGGAGGATAGATTGTGGCATAAACTAACAATTCATGAGAATGTTTGAAAATAAAAAACTCATACAACTAATATATTCATCTCCAAAAGCAGGAATTCCCCAATCATGGATGATTTCATGGAGGCTGCCATTTCAAATGAGCCCATATGATGTCAGAAAATTGGGAGGATTTTGGTTTGATTGGTTGAAATTCTTTGACATCACATGGGCTCAGCATGTGGAAGCTACACAGTGAATTAGACTACGTCATTTTTCATAAATGGTCAAATATGCTTAATTTGTTTCTGTTTATTATGCTGTTCTTTTAAGTGTGTGTGCTAATAATAATAACAATGTAATACATAGTGATTTCCTAGCAGCTAAACACCAAAAACACTTTGAAATGACAAAAACATACTTTATTTTCCAGCATTTAGATATAGCTGCTGGCTTTAATTGTACAAAAAAAGTGGGTAATTTTTGGTTTTTTATGTCAAAAAAAATATTGTTGTGAAAACTTTCATAATTTCACAAGATAACCTTCAATTAACTGCTAAATCTATGTCAACAAAACAAAACAGATGCTTCATTTTGCAGTTAATTTTCTCTAGCGTACAATTGTAGACAACATATTTACAGTCTTAGGCTTATATTTAAGGGTTTCATCTATTACCGTATTTTCTGGACTATAAGCTGCTACTGAGCGACCAGTGTGGCTCATGTATCAGCGGCACAAAGCTCGTTATCTTTTTACAAGCTAGCAAGCTCCATGCCGCCGATACATTTAGCCTCATCACATCAGACCAGGTCAGAGTGGACCACATGAAACTGTTTGAATAAATTCAATAGCGGCTTATAGACAGGTGTGCTCAATAGTCCAGAAAATACGGTAATTAAAAAATAAGTATTTTTGAGATTATAGTAAATTTGTGAACAGATTTTAACTGTATTTTTATGCACTTTAGTAAAAAATTAAAATGTATTGTTGCCATTTTTTACATTATTTACATTACACATGTAAAATCACATCCACTTGTAATACATTTAATAAAAAATCTCTATAGGAACAATCTGCAAAGCAAACAGAGAGAACAGTGAAAATTACAGATGTTTATCCAGTGTGCAGCTGACGGTGATGATGAGAGATCAGGAAAAGGTGACAGACGTGTGGGATGTGGAGGGAGAGAGTGATGCTTGTGCGACGGTGGCTGAAGCAGCAGTTGGGTTTCTACCCCCACACAACTCAGCACCTTTTCCCACACACACACACACACACACAGTGACACACACACACACAACCTGACACCACTGTGGAGCAGAATGCAGCTCGAGCAGTTATAATTACCATCACTGTCTAGCTTTATGTCAGAACCAGCAACACCGGCCGACGAGAGGACACCTCACTCCTGCACGTCCCCAAAAAGTCATTATTCTCCTTTTTCTTACCCTCTCATCCCCACCCTCTGCTTTTTTTAATATGAGACATTTATAAATAAATCCCGTTAGCTGGCAGAAGGATCCCCATAATTCCAACCACTTGCATATTACTGATAACAAAACCAGGATATAAGACTCGGTGCTAAATTACACATTAGATCATTTTAGTTGTTTTTTTTTGTGCTCCCACATTATTCATTACAGGCTCTCGGGTACAAAGGTTGCTTTTGTCTAGATGATGACACCGGTGGTGATTTCATAAGTCTTTTTCCAGGAGAGCAAAGTCTGAGCTCCTGCAGGAAGGCGGTTATTAATTCAGACTCTTCTCACAGCTAATAACTAACAAGTGTGCCGTCATGTTTTAAAGCAGTGTAGAGGTGACGATACAGAATCAAGTGTTTTACAAGACAGACTGAAATCTGACCTCAATAGAGTCGTTTGAGGGTTATGTCGTCGTTTTTGTCAAGTAGCCACTTACCCTGGCAGGTGTTTGTTGATTTGAGCCTCCAGAGGACTGTAACTATATGAAAGCAGCCATTTCTACTCTTATCACTAATCAGAAATATCGCCCGCCGCGCTCCTTTATATCAACACTTTATCACATTCACAAACCATTTCTGACCTTGCCTCTGGTTTCAATCAAGCGCTAGACTGACCCAGTTGCCTGAAACGAGATAATGACCCATTTAATGCCTCCGTTTCTCCGAGTAAATTATTTTTATCTCCATCTAACCCTCTGCCACTCAGCATCCCCCTCCTGGAAAGTCTTTTCTTTGTTGCATGGGAGCTTTTATTACTTAAGACAACCACTCGGCAGACAAGAGCTTGTACATGTATATTAAATATGCTTAAGAATGTGGAACAGAAATAGCACAAGTACCTAAAGCTTGAATGATTAATACCGTCTCTCTGCAGTATGTTGTCTTAAAAATAGAAAACCATTTGCACTTAATGACAGTAAGTTGGCAGTGACCTCATAAGGGAAACACTGAGCTTAATATACCTGCAGAAGTGTTTATTATTTTAGCATTACCTTATATAAATCCATTACAGTGATGTCAGTGAAATGTAAATAAAGGCTGTGTCATTGTTGAATATGTGTATTAGCATTAACAAGGAGGCTGTTACTGGGATCCAGTTCTAATATCTCAAGCTTATTAAAATATCTAATGTCCTATAGTTATAGCTCTTTCATATAAAGTAGTTAGATAAAAAGTAATGTGCAGTTACACACTTTATGGCCATGTGTATGACTCACTGCGCTAGTAAATCACTTTAACCACTTCCTGCTACCGAGGGTCCAACAACAACCTCCCTTCGGATTATATATGAGTGAGGAAATGCAGCTGAGATGTTTTAGTGAAGCAGCATGATTGGTCATTTTCACTCATGACCTTAAGTTTCGCTTTTAATTGTGTAATCAAAGCTGTTTGCCTTTGTCTCTTTTACCGTCATTGACACACCTTTGCCTTAACAAGGTCGCAGGTATTTAAAGCCACTGCTGACACACTGTGGTCCTCCGCTGACAGACTCACTCCCACGGTGCTGTGATGTGTTTGCCAGAGTCTTCAGCAGCCCCCATGTGCAGGGGGTGAGTTTTACTACACTTTATTACAGCTACTTTTACTGCACTTTACTACTACATGCAGTAAATATCTTGAAAAGAAACTAAACTCCTGCTAAATTTTTTTTTTTTCCACTTGCCATTCAGCACGAAGAGGAGTTGTGTGAGGTTGAAGCCGAGGATTTCACCTTTGACTTGGAGAAAACACAGGACCAGCTTGAACCCACAGGGGGCGAGTCTGGATCCGAGCACCACGAGGACTTGCTTGAGGGAGACCTGGGTCTCGGCACCGCTCCAGCTCAAGTCAGGGAGGCCTGAAGCTCCAGGAGTCACCTCTGACCCCCATCTTATCAGTCCTCTGTTGCCCTGATGCTTAAGGACCCCCGCCTCCCACGGTGAACGGGGTCACCGGTCAGGGCATCTGAAAGCAGCCGTCCGGGAGTCAGCATTACGGTGGCTCCCAAAAGGTCACCCCCCCCACCCCCATGTGCTGACACGCATGCAAAGACACACTCACACAGGGAGAAAAAACAATTACAAAGGCCATTGCTCTCTCTGTTGCTCTGCCGATGCTTTTCTTGGCTTCATTTGGTCCAGTTTCAAGGAATTTAATGGCTGAAATACAAGAGCTAAGCCTGAATTATTTTAACTCCCTAACGTCTGACACAACAGGACATGGTCCCAACAGGGAGCAGCGTTTGACCCGCGCAGTGTACTTCTCACCAAAACAATAAGACATCAGTTTTTATAACAACGTTGCAATATGTCAAGTCATTAATTAACATCCGAGCTGTGCGTGGTTATACAACACCTTGGTTTTTAGCTTTAGGGAGAATTACTCAGCAGCATACACTGTGATTGAATGATACAGCATTTTCTCTTAATCAGCTGAAATTGTATTTTTATGCCAACTGTGCCTCTCTCATCCCTCACCTCTTATTAAACTTTTATTGCTCTGTTTTTCCGCTACAGTCCTTTTTAACTGATTCAAATGTATTCTGCTAAATGTATTACTCCCTCATTTATTACTACTCTCTCCACATCGTGCTTATCATGATGAAAAAAATATTTCTAAATACTTAAGTTTATTAACAGCGTTAAAGAAAAAAAAAAGAAGACTATTAGCAACTGCGCTTCCTGTGTAATTATAGATTGCACTTTGCTGCTTTCTGAGTGCATCATTATAAATCTCAGGGCCCCTTTTTCCCTCGGGTGAAGGAGGGTGTTGTGTGCTGCATGAGTACAGTCTCTGAAGGTTAGGCTTTGTGAATATGCAGACCGTTTGTCTCATGTTAATAAAGCAATTGTCCTTGAAGTGAGAGCTTTCTATTTGATGTTGTGAATGCATGGCTGCATCTATGGAATGCTCCCGTTTCACTGGAAACAATGTATTATCTTTTGTTCGCATTCATGTTTGAATAAAGTTTTGTTCCGAGCAAAAGAGACTGAATGACAGTCTTTCAGCATCAGATGCAGATGCTCAACCTGCAGGCCTCATCTTAAAGGGACAGTTCAGGTTATATATGCAGTGTTACTACTTTTACTGTAGAATCATTTGCTGATATTAAGCAATAAATCACTTATCGCACCTCATTTGTCTGTGATGCTCAACAAATCAAAACATTACCGTTTGACATTTTATGCTCTCAGCGACTTGACAAAATGACAGTTACTTTTAATAAACCTCAAAACTTATTTTTCATTGTTTTCTTTGAGAAGCGCTGACTTGAAAACGCCCACCAGCTGCACCATCTACCTCTGCGCAGGAGGTTTTACAACTTCTCCGTGTAACCTCGTCGTCGTTGAAAGACTCGCTGCCTGTTGAGCTTTTCAAGTGTAATTTTTTTGGGTACTTTGAGCATCACAAAGCAATTTCTCTTTACCGCAGCGAGAAGCAATCTGTAAACCTCAGTATCTCCACTGTTTGTTTGTTTTTTATCAAGTGTGTCTTTGTATTTCTATATATTTAGTTTTGCATTCAAGTATTTTAAAACTAGTATAGTTCAAATTTTGATTGTATCTGTGAATATTTATGTGTAATTTACTTCTCCCAGCTACTGCAAGTTATTTCTCTGATTATTATTATGAATATCAAAATAAAGCATGTACCTAAAGGCACCCTGTGGAGTTTAATTAATGATGTGGAGCAATACTCTAAGGTGTGGGTCCCCATTTTGTTTGCTATTGTTCAGATTAACACATTTCTGTTGATCTACAGGTGGCAGCCACATCACAGTCTGCCAACAAAGACAGAGAAGAAGAAGAAAACTGGCAGGAAGTAAACAAATCAAGTGAACTACTGAGAAAATGTGATTGCAGTTGTGTCCAACATTAAAGTCCAAGAAGTAAGAACCTGCTTTCTGGTGAGTTATACAAAATGTAAATGTGTTTACCAGCAAACTCCAAAGGGCACCTTTATATAATGTAGCATTAAATGTCATCACCACTGCACCACAATGGTTCCCAGATGACATTAAAGTGTTTGTTATCATACCTCATAAATTATACTGCAATCTAATGTTTTGTGTGTTTTTGTTGAACACAAATGCATACGCTGTCTCATTAACTGTGAACTTTACTCAATGCAATATTCCCAGATCATGTGTTTTTATAAGAGCAAGCAATTGTAAACATTTTGAAATGGTAGAACAGACTGCTCACACTGACACTGAGAGACACGTTCCAGCTCCAGAGTTATGACATTGTCCACAGTGCATGATATCATCCTACAGGGACTCGGTGACAAAGAAAATAAAATTCAAAACATCCCCTTTTTTTAAAATCTAGAAATCGCACTACTGCTGTTCTGATGACACCTCTACCTATGGCACATCAACAAACCAATTTATTGATTGTCTCTGACTCCAACCAGATCTTACAAATAAACATTAGCGATGAGCTTTTTTTTTTTTTTTTATCACTTCTTGTTTTGTTTTTTTTCCTTTCATTCACTATTTTCACTTTTACAGACAGTATGGAGACTGAAAAATCATATTTTTTTGTAAGATTCTGAACATTCAAAAATAACCCCAAAACATCCACTTTGAAGTGTCATCATAACAAGATACATGAATTATACACTTGCTTTTTTTTTCTTTTTTTTTTTGTCATAGTTGCAGCTTCACTTTTCAAGTCATTGTTCACAGGCCTTGCATTGTCAAACACATCCAGTGTTCCAGTATAAAAGAAGTGGTCCCTTCAAACACAACTGCAGATAAACTGAGGGGGGAACATGATACATTCCAAATGTGGCCAGTGGAGCTCCTCAAACACTGAATAAAAGTAAAGCTTTAATTCCACAATAAGAGAGAAAAACGGCACTCGATGCAAAATGAACATTAAATTAAAAGGTCTTTGGTGGTGAGGATGTTTTCACAGTTTGGAATGTGTCAGTAGTGATTTGCTCAGGTCCTTGGCCTCCCCGGCTGTTCTCACCCTCTCGTACCCTAGAACAGACATGGCGTGGTGGCAGTAGTCTTCCACTTGTTTGATCTGTTGAATGCTGAGTACTGTTCTCCATGCACTAGCAGCTTGTGTGGCATTCCTGGAGGAGACTATAAATGGCTTAGAGGAGGAACTGGAGCCGCTGGTCATGTTCAACGCGAACGACTCGATGTCGTGGTTGGTGGTGAGGTTGGCGAAGCGGTAGATGTTCCTCAAGGTCTTGACCGGGTTTTCCACCAGGTCCTCGTACCGTACCGCCATGTACTTCCCCTTCAGCCAGCTGGGAGGGTTTAAGGCAGACCTCAAAGTCTTGGAGGTGCGGTCACAGATCACCTCCATAGCTCCGATGGAGTGGTAGTCTGAGCCGTCCTTCTTGTTGGCTTTGTGGCCGGGATCCACGAAAGGTATCCGGCGAAGTTTAGGGTCCCTGCTGCGGACCACCTGTAAATTCTCCCTTATCAGGCCGTGTCTGGACTTGATCCTTGAGTTGGCCACAGCCCGCGGGTCTCTGACCAAGTGTATCACCTTCAAATCCAGAGACGGATCCTCCATGAGAGGGGCCAACACGTTCACATCCAAAATACGTACCCCTTTAATGACTATGGTGTTATATTTGAGGCACTCCTCCTCCAACAGTCTAAGGCTTTGAGGGGGGCACTTTTTACACACCTTATCATCCACCATCCCCACCACCTCCTTCCTGTAGGCTGAGCAGAGGGGATAGGAGCACACCACTTTATTGAGGGTGGCCCCAAATAGTCCTAGGGAGGTAAAATTCTTGCCCCCGGGGCTGTTGTAAAGTTGGAAAACAGACAGGTCACAGCGATATAAGGAGCTGAGCATGTCCCTGGCTGCCCCTTGTAAAGACACTGCATCGCCGGGGTACAGTTTCTGCCAGATGTGCCACATCGGCTCATACAAGAAGAACACTTCAGGATTTTGGTTAAAAAGCTCCCCGAAAAACGAAGAGCCCGACCTCCAGGTGGTGAGGACATAGATAAGCTGTCTCTTTTTAGCCAGAGAGGGCCTGTACAAGAAGCGAATGTCAGATCTGCTCTGATAAGTGGTGCTCCTCATTTGATGATTACACTGCTGTGGCTCCTTAGTCCATTTATAATTAGCTAAGTTAAGCATAGTGAGGACCAGCAGTAAGAAATAGGCCATAAATAACACAATCCTCTTCCTGCGGAGGACTTTCATCACGATCCCCGGCTGTGCTATTATCTTGGTATGATTCCTGTAGGTTTTAAGCTTCCTCCCAAAGCCAGCATCCTTCTCCCAAGGCGCTGTCAACTTCAGTGGTTGATGATACTGTTTGCCTCTCATCTGTACCCTCGGAGAGTGGCTCTCACCACTGGACAAAGCTCCTTACATTGACAATGCACCAACGCGCTCTGTGGTGTGTGCGTGTGTGTATATATACACAGGCTGTACTGGGAATTTAGACCCAGTTGAATGCCAGCTGATTATTAGGTAATATATTCAACACCAGTTCGAAAGCCACAACACGATACAGCCTTTTCACTGCACTGCGCAATGTTCTTCATAGGAGCGGTGGATGAGAGCGGGGTTAAAGTTGTCCATGGCGAGCGTTGCAGTGATTCTGTGGGTGGCCCGCGTTCAAAACAAAAAGGAAGGAGCCTTCATCATTGTAACAGACGCCCTGTTTGTCCATGTTCAGCGGAGGCATCCCTGCGCAGTTGTCATCCGAGGCATCCTTGTAAATGCAGCCTGTTTAAGATTCAGGCATCGAAGACGATAGAGCGGTCACGATTCTGCGCGCGCTAGGCCGGACCTCCAGTCATTCCGCGTCTGCCATAATGAAGCAATGAGCCTTATATCCGCAGTTACGGCGTTAAAACAATCCCCCGTCCTGCTCCTCCGCTAGTCCATCTAATACAAAAAACTGCTCCGATTCAATCAGAATACACGAACAAAGACCCGCCCTCCGGGGCAGCGTATTGGCGCGCGCTGTGGCGTAG
>OOFC01014067.1:0-11479 GCA_900323345.1 Pseudochromis fuscus
CTTTTTTATTTATTGAAATTACTCATCCACAGCCACATTATTTTCATAACCCCAATGCTTATCAAAACAGTGCAAAGAAACAAAAACAAAAAAGGTTACATTCATTTGAATACCCCCGCATGATATGCATAGTTTTTGAATAAACATACAAGACTAGTTACATACCCATGTACGTTTATTTCTGGAGACATGTCTGTGGGATTGCTTGAAAGCAGATAAAAGTTGCCTAATGCAGGCTTTTCCCACAGTGGAAAGGCTTTTTAATGAGGAAAGAGAAACCATAATGGGATAATAAAAGACATCATCAAATGAACCTTCATTTGATTTCCATTGCATTAGGCTCATTGACTGGCGTCAGCAGCCAGGCTACTCTGTAAACACCTCTTGCTGAGTAGTCTGTGGTCATATGTATGCACTTTAAGTGTGTGTCTGTGTCTGTGTGTTTTTCATACTGTTTATATGTACGCAAGCCTGACTCTGAAAGTAGTTACGTTACAGGCACATAGAGTGATATGTGAATAGATAAAACAGTCTCTTTGTTTTGGATGGTTGGTAACTGGCCTGTATGCATGAGTGCTTTTGATTTTTATGTCACATTGTTGTTGAACCAGACAAATGTTGCCTGGCAGTTATCAAATCAGAGATCAAGCTGACAATATCAAGTGTTTTGTAGCTATCCAGCACTTTGAGAAATTCCTTTTTAATAGATCTTTACACAGGAGATGTGCACACCAAACTCTTGTCTTTACACACCATAAGGCCATCGGTTATAGCTCTTAGTAGAACTTTAATCTGTCCTACACAGTATACTTATGCTTCATACATACCAGTGTGTAGTCTATAGTGAAACTGTTAATAGCCAGGTCACTGTTGTGCAGCAGAAATGATCTACAGCTGGAAAAAAACATGAAGTATTTAAGACTTTTGATTTCCCAGTGAGTAAAACCCATCCAGTGGATGATTACCAAATATGACCTCATAAAACAAATAAATATATAACTCCAAAAAGGTACATTACATTAAAGTATATCATATCTTCACATTAAGATTGTCAATACACATACCTAAAAAGAACATTTGTCTTGGTAAAGGAACATACTACCATAGGTATCTTTGTAAAGCATATCAAAAAATATAAAATATTAGTATCAGCTCAGATTAAACATCTACCTGCTTCTGAGAAACTGCAGTATATACTTGTTCATCAGATCCAACTCTGAGAGAAAAAGAAGTAAAGCTGGCAAAATATTTTGGAAAACAGTTTGTGTGACTTTAGTAAGAGAATAACAGATTAGCTGTTGGTGCTGATTAGCAGAGACTTCAGAAAGGCTTTCTCATGTTGTTTTGTTGCACAATGTTTCGTGAGCTATGGCAACAAAAATATATTTTAAACAAATTAAATATTAGACTTTTCTTTGTTGTGAGATTTACATTTGTGTCGTAGAGTGGGCACGGTCAGTTTGGTTTAGGGAGAAAGCCTGAACATTCACAAAAGCAATGCAGCATTCACTGTCTTTCAGATATGTGGCCGACACCTCTGCATCCTGTGCTGAAGTTGTTCGGATGCTTGGCTGCTGCTGCGCTGCTGACAAGAGGCCACTCTCGACTTGGTGTCCATTGGATATGTAGCTGCTTGATGGAGAATCTAGATTTGATGTCCAGTGGCTCGAGGCTTCATGAGTAGCTCTTGGTCTAGTTTGGTCAGGACTGGAGTCCAGGACGTAACTGTTTACCACTGTGCAACATGATGAACCCTCTTTATTGGTACGGGAAGAGGTTGGCATGACACTGTTGCTCCCCAAATCTCTGCCATTAGTACTTCCAACCCCAAATTCATTTCCACTCTTCTTCCCCAGGATATAGTGGTGAATAATCCTCCGAAACGTCATTCTAAACTCCCGAATGCGGTAGGCATAGATGAAGGGATTGACAACAGAGTTAGCATGAGATAAAAGGATGGACAAGTTCATCAGCCAGATGTGCGGGCGCTTACAGTCCTGACAAAGGTGGTTGAAACAATTGATGATATGCAGCGGAAGCCAGCACACAGCAAACAAACCTACGATGATGGCCAGTGATTTTGCAGCATGCACTTCCTTCTGCAGAATTGAACGAGAGCTGGAAGACGAGGTTCTTACTCCAGGAGCAGGTGTGTGTGAAACTTTGAGGCTCATCAGACGAAGCTGCCGGCGTGCCGCCATAAAGATATGGGCATAGATGACCAGCATGACCACTAAGGGGAGCAGCACGCAGCCAAAGAAATTGAAATAGACCATGAAGTCCAGGGGAACCACGCCCTCAAACAAACACTGGGTCAAGCCTTCAGGACAGTGGGCGCTACTGGTGGAGTTTGAACCTGGTCAACAAAAGCAAAAGGGAGTTATTACCTGTTACATCTTTTAATAATGTATAATATATTTTTCAGTAATAGAAAAGATGCTTAAGGGTAAAATATTTTTGGTAACTGGTGTGCAAATTAGACATTTCAGATAAGCTCAGTTTTTCACAAAAACATCTCAGCTACAGGAGCCACTGGTGTACAAATGCTAAATGTACTTCCTGTACCTGTCAATGCAGAAGAGAATGGGAGTTTTTTTTGTAGAAATATAACACCAATGACGGTTTTAGTAAAGTTTGAGCCTTAAAAGAAAGTATGTGAAAAAGTACCTGTGTTCCAGCCTAACATCGGTGTCAGGCCAATGCCAACTGAAAGAAACCAGCACAATGCGATGATGCCCTTTGCCCTCTGCCCTGTCACCAGACTGCTGTACCTGAGAGTTTGAACAGAGCACAATAATACATTACAGGCCTAGATGCTTTATCTAATCTCTTTGTGGTAGTATCCCCCTGAGGAAAAGTCAATATTTAGCAGTTTAAATAAGGGCAAAATGGTTGTGCATTGAAGCATAAATACATTATTTATTTAATCAAGGAAAGCTACATTTCAATTGTCCCACAAAGAGCACACAGCAATCTGGTCTGGTACTTTTGCGCCTCGTCTCACTCATTAGCAAGTTAAACTTACAGCTGTAAAAGGAAGGCTGGAGGTGGAGGCACAGACACAGGGTGCCATCCTTCTGTGTGACAGTGCATGACTCTGCAAGGTGTGAGGGTGCACAAATCTATTTAAAATGGCATTTCCCTCCTACAGTCACACTTCAATTTGATATCTGACATTAACTCAATCTTCTGAGAAACTTGTTAAATAATCATATTGGATAATTTTTGCTGTACTTTAATGTCTTGTACCTAGGCTCAGACTCTGACTTAGACTCATACTGTAGAGTTCTATATATAGGTTTTCTTTTTAATTTATTGAAATTACTCATCCACAGCCACATAATTTTCATAACGGCAATGCTTGTCAAAACAGTGCAAAGGAACAAAAACCAAAAAAATGATTACATTCATTTGAATACCCCCACATGATACTCATGCTGTATAGTTCTAATTTGGGCTTTAACCAAACACTAGTTTAAATGCTTACAGACACAGATCAGAAAACCTAATTTACAACACAATAGCTGATTTAATTTGCTATTATAAATATACAATAGATTCATGTTTCAATATTCTCATCTGGTGGATTTTAACAAATCTGACATCCAAACAATGTATGTAAATAACACTTAATTCAACAACTAGTTTTTCTCTTTCTAAAATTACTGTCTTCACATTTTTTAAGTATTGTGAGAATGTATAACTACACTTGTACAATGTTTGTAGGCAGTACTGATGTGTGCAATGTGCGGTAAAGACACAACAAATTTAGGTATAGAAATTAAAAATAGAAAACAACATAAATAAGTATTCTGGCTAACTTAATCAGATATTGACTTAAAATTGTCCCTCTGTTTTTCTGACTGATATCTCCATGTCCAGGTTGGCAGCCTGTAGGCTATATTAAGCCCCCTAAAATTCTGAAGAATTATTAGCTCTGTGGTGTTTGGTGCCAGGGCTGTGGCACCAGCGTGTGCACACAAACACACGCTGAAGCCGTTATGCAACCGCTTATGCAAATGCGTCACCTGCTATGGCTTACTAGATGAAATATCCTCGCATGACAGGGAAAGAATGCAGCTGTAACTACACAACAGTGGGTTTAGTAACACACACATAAACAATACGAGTCACTGGTGTGTTAAAGTGCTTGTTGGGGAAATGCGTTTTTTTTTTTTAAAGTTGCAATTAATGAAATTACCACGTAAGAAACAGTATGTGAATGGTTCTGATTTGTATCCATGATAATGATCAAAGCTTTTAGATAATGATTCTCTTCAGCAGCACACACCACTCAATTAAACCTGTGAAGACATAGCCTACCAGGTTAGTGTTAACTGAATAAGATCTAATTTGCTGTGTTTGGCTGCACCACTGCATCTCCCCTGAGGGCCACATGTGAAAAGAGCATTATGTACAAAGTTCACTGTGCAGGAAGCAAAGGCTCCCACCCCACAGCAAAACAAAAATACATAATGTTATTCATTTAGTCCCTTAAAAATATGGATAGTTGTAAAAGTGAAGAATTTTTTTCAGAGTGGAAAGATTTTGTTGTCACCTGAGTGGGTTCTTGATTGCGATGTAGCGGTCCACAGCAATAGCCAGCAGGCTGAAGATGGAGCTCTGAGTGAGCACGAGGACGAAGCAAGCCATGAACAGGCAGCCGTAGAAGTTGGCACAGAAACCAATACTAATCACAGATCAGAAAATCACAGATTAAAAAAAGAACTGCAGATATCATGCCAAACATTACACAAATATTGGTGTTAGATGTTGCAAAAAACAAAAAAAGTTTCTGAAGTTATATGTGACACTACATTTAAATACAAGGAACTCGTACCTAATAGTGATAGCAAAGGGAATTGCCAGCAGCCCTACAGCAATATCCGCAACTGCCAGTGAAACCACAAAGAAGTTGGTGATGCTCTGCAGGTTGGAGTTGACGCACACAGACCAGCAGACCAGGATGTTCCCAGCCACAGCCAGACAAGCGATCACCAACTCCAGGCCAATATAGACTGGGTGGTAATACGTCACCATGGTTCTTCCTATTTCTTTTTTGCTTTCTTTGTGCTTTCATCCCACACACGCAGCTGCTTGATGTGTTTTTAGACAAAATACCTCCTTGCCAAACCGCATGATAATGCTGAAGAAAGGAGTGATTGTGTCATAGAAGGACAGATGAGAGACGAAGTTCCCACCACAAGCATCACACATGAGAAGTCTGACTTCACCGTTTACAGTCACAACCACGTCTGTTTTTCTTCCTCTTTTGCTTTTGTGACGTCTTTGTGTCCTTAGTGTTATGTTCCTCCAACTTTGTTGCAGACGGAGGTTGAATATTGAGAAAGTAGCATCTGGGAAGTTTGCCCAATGGCTGCCAAATTAAAAGCTGTGATCTGGAGAGAGAGAAAGAGAAAGAACAAAATCTCAGTGGTGCTAGCCTGGATAAACAGATTGCAAGTTACCACATCGACACACACAGGTCAGAAAAGCCATCTATCTCTGGACGACAGGGGGACAGGGGGGTTTGTTAACCACACAGGGCCAAAGCAGACAGTCCAACAATGGACCTTTTATTTCTGGAAAAACTTCCTGAAACTGTTCCACACACTAATCATTTCTGCCACTCACATATTTCCCTCTAAATTCACTGATAATTAGTGAAAATAAACCGCCCTTAAACATATTAAAGCAACTGTACTGCTGCTGGTACACTAAAACTCTGTTTTGTCAGAGTACTTTGCTAAATTCCTCAATATCATAAGCAGATTAGGGTTTAATATACAAACCTGGTACAACCTCAGATAACCTTCAGTCTGAAATGTGGGCCAAGTGATTCAGTTTAATGGGGTAAGACAACAAAGAGGGATGAGAAGAACAGGATAACAGGTTTTGCAGGTCATGTCTGATAGGCTGCATCAATAGTGTAGAGTAGTTTCTGCAGTAATATTAATTTTCTCCCCAGGAGTAAAAACACATTTTAAACTACAGTGAAGAAATAAAACTGTTGCATTGTTGTGTGCTGAACTTTTCTGTTGCTTTAAAAGGAAAAAGAAAAGCAGTATTATCCAGGACTGAGAAAGGGTTTGCAAAGAGTTAATGGGAAGATTTATATTAATTACATAACATATATTTTTGATATTGATCTCTGAGCTCAAGCACAATTTGATCGTCAGTTCAACATTGAGAGTTGCAGGAGTTGAAGTGATGTGGAGTTGTCGATTTGTACAATGAGAAAGAAAATAAAAGATAATAATGAGGTTTAAAAAAATGTTAAGTCAAAAGATTAACTGTTTTAGAAAAAACAGCACTTTTTAAAAACTTGTGCACAAAAATAAAAAGAAAGAAAGAAAGACAGAAAGAAAGAAAGAAAGAAACGACACACCTCCTGCTGAGGAGTCTTGTGGTCACCCACAAGAAATAAGTCAAGACTGCTCTCCAGGATGTAGATAAAGTACATGTACTCTTCTCCTCTATAAAAAACTTCATGAGTACAACTTCACAGGTACTGAGGAGTTTGTTTAAATTAAACTTTGTGCCCCCCACATTTTGGCCACTGCAAGTTATAAGGAAAGTGTCTGCATTATGTTTTCTATATTGATGTAAACTTGCTGAAATAACGCTGACATTTATCACTTTTAAATGATATTTCACTTTAAATTATATTTCCTGACACACAGAGCCTAAAGAGAAAAAACAAGTGTAACTGATCTGATACTTATAGTCTGGACTGTACCGGCTTTAAGAAACAGAATAGGTCAGTAAATAACATCTTAAATGGCAGTTCAACTACAGTACAACACATTTTAATGCTGTTGGCTGAAATATAAAAATGTAGATAAGACATGTCATTTTAACTTTTGTAAATAGAGGCCCAGACCGAGACATACATGAAGGTTACAGTTACAAAACACCGTGGAAGCAACGATAAGTAAACATGACCTACTTCCTGCTGAGGACTATAGAGTGACGAAGATCATACAAGGTAACCCCCAACAGGCTTGAATGCAGAACACAGAAAACCTGTATTTGGGTGTAATGCTGGGACCAATCTGTTTACTTTACATCAGCTTATCTGAGCCAATAGGAATCCATTCATTGCCACAGTTTTGATGTGATGCTACTCACACCACATTAAAGTAATCCTGATGGGTGATACATTTTTTTTACTTCATCTGACTTCATTCAGAGTAGCATGAAAAGGGCTGATAATCCTACAATTTTTCTTGTAAGATTTTATCTCTAAACCATGTTTCAGTTCAGTTAAATTTAGTTACAGGGGAAATCCCAGTTGAGTGATATATCAAACCACAGAAACACTGAGGATGGAAACATTTTCCATTTTTGATTTGCTGGGATTGTGATTTATCTGTAGATCCTTTTTTTGCATCCCTATTTAGGGAATGTATGACACACAGGCAGTACCAACAGCTGAACAGAAACAACATACTGCTACTTACAGATGTTTTCAGACATTTCCAGAAACACACGTACCTCTGTTGGCCACACAAAACCATGCAGCTCTACCAGCAGTAATCCCAAAAGGCAGCACACTGGACCAAAGTCCTACTTTTCTTTTATTGCTGTAAACTTTCTCACAGGCGAAAATCAGTTCAAAAACCAGAGTTTATTTGATGGGTTAGAAAAGGTTAGAGCAACAGTTCCCATGAGGCTGCTCCGTCACAGTCACAGTGGAAAAACTTAATTGGACCTAAATGGCTTTTACCCAACACTGAAACTGATAGATCACGGCACAAGCTATCACATGGTCAGCCTTTATCCAGCTGGTTGATTTGGCTAAAAACTACCCCACCTTATTATGACCGTTGCTATCTGTGGCCATAGCAGCCTTGGAGGAAGCGATAAGAAAAAGCGCATCCTGTTGGAGAGGATCTGTCACTCCCCTGTCAATCAATGTACCAGCTTGGCTCCACCAAAGCCAAAGGAAAACAAAAAGACAAGCCGCTGTAAAAGAAAAGCTCCTGTATTACTTTTGGCAAAAGTGCTGTGTGTCTAACTAATGAGGGAGGTACTGACATCACATTGTAAACTCTTAATAGCAGGAACAGCTGCAAGCTTAAAGGCAATCACTGCAGGTTGATGCAATAGTGATGGAAAATTACTTCAGTATCATTCAGGTTTCACTCCATTAATCAGCCCAACAGAGACTGAGATACACGCAGTACTGCAGTTATAATACGAAGCTCACAATAAGCTTATTAATGCGTTGTTATGATGCTTTGTTTGTCCAGTTCAATCCGTGTAAACACTGAAGCAGCATCCAATTCACCGCAATAAAAAGTCCACATTCTTGTGACAGTGAAAGTTTCTATAGTTAAAGAATAACCACTGATAGTGCTGTGAAAGCCATAGATGACACCTAGAAAACATCTGTTACTACTCGTGTACATTAACATTTTTCAAACACCATTAAAAAAAAAAACTCTTACCTTTTTGTTCAGGGCAAAGAAAAGCAGGATTTCCACCGTCCACTCCAATCAACGTGGTCAGCTGATCAGATCAAACAGAAAATAAAGCTGAAAATTCAAATATGGCGAAACAAGTAGAAAAGTAGATCTTGTGTCAAGGGAGTGCGCCTCATGGTCGTTTTGACAGGAGAAGTTTGTAGGCGCGGAGCGACGCTGCAACAGGAAAACACGCGGCCGCAGGCGTGTAGTATGCGCAGGAGTGTGACCGTGTGTGTGTGTATGTGTGAGAAAGAGAGAGAGAGTGGGTTAAGTGGGTTCTAGTAAACAGTGACGTGTGGATAAGTGGAAATAACCGATGACAGAAAAGACCCAAGAGACCAAGAGTTACAGTTGAGTTAAATTAAGGTAATGATGTGAGCTTCACATCATCTTGATTTATGTCTGACAGATGATTTATGTCTGACAGATTAATGATGTGAGCTTCACATCATTAATCTGTCAGACATAAATCAAGACGTCTCGCTTTGTGTGTTTGCTTTGTTGTACATTTGAATTTCTGTAGAACCCAGTCAAATAGGTTGATAACGTGGGTCTGAAGCTGAAATGTACTTTATACTACTTCTGGGTATTTTTTTTAAAGGTGAGTCATAATGTACTGCATGGTTGATGATATACCACACTCTGGTGCCACCCTTTCTGGTACATGATAATTTTATGATATTTGTGGCTATTGCACATCAGGTGTTTTAGTTCTGGATTTTCTCTGTAATGGAAAATTATTAGATTATAGTATGAAAGTAAATGGGAAACTCATTAAAACATTTGTCTGTTGCATTTTTTTCTTGTTATTGCTCTTTCTCTTTATTCATGTATAGTGCTCTGGGACAAAGAGTCACATTCCATTTATTGCACTCACATTTCCTGAGGCATTACGACTGAGATCCTTTCAGCAATCAGGATCTGAACTCTGGTAAACTGATGGGATCATTTTCAACTAAATTGAGTAGTGAGAGGAAGGTTTACGTGGTGCATGTCAGTATGAGTCCTACTGTTCCTCTATCAGACCCATGATGCATCATTTCTAAACTTCTTCAGTTTAATACCCAGAATTTTTTTTGCTATAAAGACATAAGATATTTAATTGAGTCATTTGTCTGCAGTCCAGTTCCTGCAACAACTCACTAAAGTGTGTCCGCCCAGTTTAAGTATACTATAAATTGATGGCGGTTGGGGCGGCACGGTGGTGCAGTGGTTAGTTTGTACCTCAGAGCAAGAAGGTTCGGGGTTCGAATCTCAGCTCTGGCCTTTCTGTGTGGAGTTTGCATGTCCTCCCTGTGCATGCGTGGGTTTTCTCCGGGTACTCCGGCTTCCTCCCACAGTCCAAAGACATGCTTGTTAGGTGAATTGATCAAACAAAAATTGACCGTAGGTGTGAGTGGGAGAGTGAATGATTGTTTGTCTTTGTGTTAGCCCTGCGATAGGCTGGCAACCTGTCCAGGGTGACCCTGCCTCCTGCCCGATGACAGCTGGGATAGGCTCCAGCAGACCCCTGCGACCCAAGGGTGGAGAAGCAGGTCTAGAAAATGACTGACTGACTGATGGCAGCTGTGTTATTTTGAAGACTGGGGCAATGTTAAAATAACAGCAGAACAACACCAGCACCACCTATATCTTCACAGTCCAGCTTCCTGAGGTTTTCCTGACACATCAAAGGTTTGGAAAAAATGTTTTTAACTCATGGTCAAAGGTCACTGACCAGCTGAAGCTGCAACACCTCAGATCAATCAGTAGGATCAAGGCCACTTGGTGTTTAGTGTTGTCGATTTTTAAGGGTACAAGGCCAAGTGCCAGGGCAGGAAGGCCATCCAATAAAACAATGATTTTAAGTCAATGGTAATAATTAATTTAGTTTATAGGTTTAGGATGATTATATTTTTTAAAACATATGATACCTCAATGAAATACATATGAAGAAGCTGTTTATTTCACAGAATGTTTTTACTTCTCATTAAACAATTAGGCTAACTTATCTCAATTTCATGCTGGATGAAATAAATGTCCGTCATAGAACAACATTTGAAATTCATGTTGGGGGTTGAAACTACGGAGCCCCTAAAGTCCCAAAAGGTGATATTTTTTTATCTTGTGCGCACAAGATAAAAAAAAAAGAAAATCACCTTTTGGGACGTAAGGGGCTCCATACATCTACAAGTATCAAACAATTAATTATTTTGCTTCTCTGGTGTAACCTGTTAAAACTGGGAAAACATCTGTGTCATTTTAGATTTTAGCTAGCCTGTATTTATCTATGTATTTATTTATTTATTTGCTAGACTCTATTTATATCAACATGTACTTTTCATAACACTCTTTGAATAACAGTGCTTCTCAAAGAGGCATTCACACTGCCACTGCATATCCAGGATTAGCAACAGGCTGCAGTTAGATTAATGTCCTGTTTGGCCTGGTGATGCTTTTTATGTCGTATTCTAATGTGAATGTACAGCTAATACCCGAATTACATTTTTAATTCGTAATTAACCCCAACTTTTGAAATTGCTCTAACTTTACATCTAACTGCATGAGAATTGGGGTTTGATAATGCCGTGAATTTTTTGTTGATTAGTGACATGATGCATAGGTTAAGTTAAAGTTAGTTAAATGCAGACAGTTATTAAAGCAGAATGTTGATGTTATTTGCAGTTTACTGCGTGAAAACCCGCGAACTGCGTGGTTTGATGGATATTTCCTGACAGGAAATACTTTTACTTTGAAGTTCACATGAGTCAGCGATTTTGTTGTTAGCTTGGATGTTGTGCGAAGCAGCGACAGAAGTCCGCGAGTGTAGTTTTTTTCTTTCTGTAAATATGAATGTGAGCAGTAAAAGAGTTCAAAGTAAACACATCCGTAGCACGCTCGAGTGGAAAGGCGCGGAGGCGTCCGCGTGCAGCTCCAAAAATGTGAGTGCATCGCCTGGGCGCGTAGGGCGCGAGCAGCTGCAGTGCGCCTGCGCTAGCATATCAAGATGGACGCCGTCGAGGAGAGAC
>OOFC01014068.1:0-13994 GCA_900323345.1 Pseudochromis fuscus
TAGCACTGACAGGTGAACTTGTGCTTCATGTCCAGGATGTCGTGGTTGTTGAGGTGGCCGCTGGCGTGGAAGCGCGGACCCTTGGGCGCCGGGTTGCGGTGGATGTGGAAGAATCGAGGGTTGAGGTGCAGCTGAGCACCCGAGTCCAGACTCTTACGTACACACCTGCCGTTCTTCTTGCACAGCGCTTTGCTGCACAGCTTCGCAGCCGACGTGACATTGATGACGTAATGTCCCAAAGGACCGTCGATGTACTTCTTCACAGTCAGACAGTTCCTCTGGAGGGCGACAAAACACAAAGTCTGAGACAAGGATCGTAGACGTGTTTTTTAGCTATGAAACCAGTAACCACAGATTGTCTCTGCCTGTTTTCAGTACTTTCTACACCATGCATTATACTTTTATTGTAGTTCCTTCTTTGTTGTAACACTTTTCTGATGCTCACTATAAAAAAATGTATGTGTACGAAGGGGATAGAGTTTTGTTTGATTGTTGCTATTTTCAAACCACAGGTTAAATCATTTCTTAGCTTAAAGTTGGATTTTAGGGTCCAGGATCCACCCCCTCGCAGGAAGTGATCTTGTCCTAAACACAGACTCTTTGTTCAAACAGGAAGTGGATCATAGATACCATCATGTGTTGATAGGTTGTAATGTTCAGATTTTCTGACAGAAAAAAATACTAACAACAAACATGTTGGACTTTTAACATGAACTTTGCACCAGTTTAAATCATGTTTTTTGTTTGTGCTTCTTATAGTTACCTGTGATCGAGCATACTCCGATGATCCCCAGAGGACAACACCTGACGCTCCTAAGGCGGCGCTCTCTCCAATGGTGTGAACCAGGTCGCTCTTCAACAAAAACACCAATGAATCAATGAAACCAATACACATGTGATTTCAGTTGTAACTTTTGTTTCTTAACTTTGCTTCATATCCTTTTGAACACATCTACTGATCCATTTCATCATTTCTTTCTGCCACTGTTTCAAAATCTATAAATGCTCACAAGACTAAAACCATGCACTGAGTACATACTGACAGTAAAAGAGAAACGTTTTAACCAAGCAGCCAATCATTTGTGAGTGTTTACATTTGTTCATGTGCATGATCCAGTCAATCAGCTGCTTTTATTTTGCCTTTGTTTGAAAGTCAATAATCTAGAGATGGTTGGATAGACATGCAACAAGGTCACTATAGTAGGTTATATGGACCTGAACCATTAGGCCACCAGACGCCCCCCGCCCCCCCGGTAATTAAATATGTCCTCTGCTGAGATCTTACCTCTGACAGAACTACGAAGGTGTAGGCGTAAAAAGGTCTGGAGTAGACGAACACAGGCAGCGTGATGTCTGTCCGGGCGATGGACGCGATCCTCATGGCTTCCTTGACTCGATAGTGGACAAACTTGACGGTGTTGTGGGACGACTTGAGCTCATAGTCCAGGTAGATGGACGGGTAGAGCGCCGTGCTCTCCTTCCAGAGCCACATCAGATGGTCGTTGCGAACGTGCTCGACATTGGGGCATTCCCCAGTGTAGCGCTGCGGGTGCTGCTTGTAGCCGTAGTTGTAGCAGTCGGGGAACAGGTAAAACCCCCACAGCCCATCCGGCCTTCGACCTTCAGCCAGCGCCAAGGTCAAATTCATGAAAGTTTGCCCGGCTCTCTCAAAGCTTTCTTTTGCTTCTTTCTCCACTTTGCTCTCGGGCCAGTTCGGGTGAAGTTTTCGAATCTGTTCCTTGGACTTGTTGCGGTAAATGTCTTTGGAGCCCCAGTTTCGCACCCACTGAGGCCTCCAGTTCTCCCAGTCGATGACCCCCAAGCCTCGAAAATCCTTGTGGGGGATGAGCTTGTCGATGTCGGCCCGGGCCTTGCTCAGATGTTTGGAGATGCTCTGGTTCTGTGGCAGTCCACCGTTGATGGGGACTCCAGAGTTGGAGTAGTATGGGTAGTATCCCAGGTGGCTGTGGTAGAATATGGTGACGTTTGGTCCACTTAAGGTTTCATTCAGGTTCGCTACGATGTCAAAAACGCTGAGGTCCAGGTCCACCTTGAAGCGCAGGCGACACGACTCTGTAGGAGCATTCCAGACTACAACAAAAGGCCGATGAGGGATCAGCGGTGCCCGGGCTGGCTTCATCTGGTCGCCCCCAACTTGGAGCCTTACCCCGATGCCAACCCACAAGACCAGCAGCAGGAGATGGAGTCCCATCAGCACCATGGCCCCTGAGTCCTCATGGAGCAATTAGTGGTCCTACACAGGGAGGGAAGAGACGGTACATGTTGAGAGGGAAAATAAAAGCATCATGAGCTTCAGTGAACAGGGATAATCAGGCAGGTCCGTGAGAGACCATCACTGAAGGGAATGCTCCAGATTCCACAACACAACACAAAGCTCCCTGTTCAGAGGGAGCAGGGCCGTGGTGGAGGGATGTTGGTGCAAATCCCAGGGAGACACTGGAAAAGCTCTCCCCCGTTTTCTCTGTATTTATTATTTAACATCCGATCAAAGTCTTGTTGCTTTCAGGAGGCTCTTCTGTAAAGTCTTCAAACCTGGATCCATTACAACCAGCACAGATAAACTACCTACAACATTTACTGCAGTTCTCTGTCATAAATTTAGAAAATATGTGTTTGTTCATCCCAGCAGGCAAATTGTTGTTGCTCAAGATTATTGATGCTGAAATTTACAATTATTCACCAGTTGTGTGGAGTCTCCAGGGATCACACAGACAGTGCTGGGTACAGAGTGTGGAGCAAACATGGGGTCAGCAGAGAGGGTGGATTCAAGATCAGATCAAATAAAATCAGAGAAGATCATCCTGTATTTGACCCACAACAAGGACATTTACAGAACAACTGCAGCAAAGTGAGAATATTCACATATTTAAGTAGGAACAAGCACAGTAACAATATAAAACCAATAAAATACATGAGAACACTGCATGAATATGAAAATAAAAGTAACAATCTGCATTATCTAATTTACATAGTTGCAGGTTGAAATGAAAACAAAGTGGACTCATTGCACAGAGGATATGTGTTATATGTGGTGTTATAGTGTCCTGTATGACAGCTTCATCATCGTCTTCCTCCCACCACCTCCACCTGGTCCAGGGCTCGTCCCAGGACAGAGCTGCCGTCGAGATGCAGCAAACCACCTGATGAAAGAGGTTTTCAGGAGTCCCCCCAAAAGACCTCAGTCCCCTGAGTCTGCTGTGGCCTTTCCTATGAAGTGCTGTTGTGTGGTGTGGTGTGGTGTGGTGTGGTGTTGTGTGGTGTGGTGTGGTGTGGTGTGGTGTGGTGTTGTGTTGTGTGGTGTGTCCAGTCCAGTTTGTTGGTCAGGTGAACACCCAGCTACTTGTGCAGTTTGGATGCAGTGTCCAGGCTGCAGGAACAATCCTCCACTGTTCATCTGCACCATCTGAAAGTCGTCAGGTGAAATGAGATGTGAAGAATAGTTTTGTCGCCATGTTTCCAACACAACAGCATCACATGCACAGAAGTCACCTCATCATCCATCTTCTTGTGCGATCTCACGTTGGCCACGATAATGAAAAGTAAATCAAGTTTGTTTTTTCAGTATCCATCAGTCTCTGCTGCCTGGACCTCGGCTCTCTCCTCATCTCCATCCTCTGCTTACAGTTTTCATGCAACTTGCAAAATAAAATCCCAAAGCAACATCTGTTTGGAAAATCAGCAAAGTAAAATGAGTGAGTCTGAAAACAGGAGCCACATGTTGAATAGTTTCAGAGTGAAGTTATTTCTCATTTGGAAAATTGGATAAAATGAAACCTGCATTTTTGCTTTTGAACTTCAAAGACTGAAAACAACTCTGTGTGTACTCATGTGGACTTTCTTTGTAGCTCAGACTTTTATTTTCTCTGCTGCCGCTCTCCTCAGACTGTTGCCTTCAGAGCCCCCACATCCCTCCTCGTATAATTGCTCCTGGCGCCCCCCATATGCAAGTAATTCATATTTCAGTTTTTCCAAAGTTGGGGAAAAGACATTGTGACCGGGCTCTTAGGAAACATGGCCACAGAGGTTGCCTCCAAGGACGCCACGGAAAATCTCCCATCATCCTCTGTTGAGGGTTGTAACCAGAGCAGGGCAGCAGGAAACCACTTGGTGGGCTGAGGCTTCTCCGAACGTTTCAGCTCTTCATCGGTCTGAGGAGGCGCTGGCCCGGAGCTGATGTTCTCTGATGGTTTTAATGGCACGAGAACTTTACGATGGCAGCGAGGTTGGATGTGGATCAGTGAGTGGAGAACTGGAGGCGAAGGAGGAGGATCCAGATCTTCGGTCACAAATCAACTGTTGAAATGTTTCCTTCAAAACAGTTTAGAGAAGGCTGTAATTCATCAGAAAGTTTCCTCACGTCCGGCTCAGCTTGTGAAAGCCTTTCTGCAGGATGTGTGTTTGCACCAGTTTCATAATCCTCCCAGCTGGATGGGTTTTTCTGGTGAAGCTGATCCAAGACAAACACAGTGTGGTGAAGCCACTCAGGCTGTTCTCCAGACCGCCGAGAGCCAGGAGCCTCTGGAAACACAGTGACTCCAGACCACAAGAAAGACCCCCCAAACACCAAGTCTGAGTCCAGACTGACACAGGAGACTGGGCTGGATGTTTTGTCTCAGAAAGACAGAACGAAACCCTGAAAAGCAGCTGAACTCCACTAATTGGATCCAGATGAGGACAGTGGGGAAACTGTCAGGAGATGCTAACGCTAATGATGTTTAGCCACGCTAGCGGCTTGTCTCCATGGATGTCAGGGTCAGTTGGTTGATCCACCACTTTGATCCAAGCTGACAGGTCTCAACAGTGTTAACTACTGGAGATTCACTCTATTTTAAAATGACTCCTAATTACTTTGGTAATCCCCTGAGCTCTGCCTCTGCCTCCATGACTTTCACATGTGGATGATCTCACTTCTTATCCCCCGTCAGTGTCAGGGTGAAATATTTATTCCATTATTACTTTGGTTGATGACTCCTCCATTACTTTTCCTGCAGCCTCACTTATATTTGGGATTTAGTGCTTTTGACTAGCTTGTAGCTTCAACGTGAATCTAGTCCAAAGTGGAGGAGGCTATCGTAAGGTACATTAGCATCATTTTATGTAACTTCATATGACACAAAAGTAAAAGACAGTATGAGGTTTATTCAAGTAGAAATATCTTCTAGTGTTAACGTGTTGTTACTGGAAACTTTGCACTGAGCTGCAGCCACAGACGAAGTGACCGAGTCTCAAATGGTCGACGGCCACTGGATGATGACTCCAGCTGACTTCCATCCAAACATCCTCATCTTCAATCCTGAAATATTCATCAATACATTTCTCCACAAGTCATTCTGATGTCATCAGATAAAGATAAGATATTCAAAGATAAAGATAAAGTTAACTCTTCTTCTCAGAGATCTGGGGGGAGGAGTTAGGGGCGGAGCTAGTCTGACTGACAGGTGGTCCATCTGAAGATCATTTCATCATCAAGGAGACATTAGACCGAGAGAAGATTTAGGGGCGGAGTTAGTTTGATTGACAGGTCTCCAATAAGGCCAAACCTCCAGTCTCATCCTCATTGGACAGTGTCCTCAGGTTCAAAGGTCAGACCTGCCTCCTCACTCCTCCCTTCATATCCATATATGGTCACTTCTGGCTCCATGGCCACGTTCAGATACCAAAGTCCTCCACAAACCAAAGGGTAACGTCACATTAGCTTCATCCAGTCTGTGTACAGTCTCGTCTATAAGTGCATTGGACCGTTTGAAGTAGTTTCGCTTGTGATCCAGCAGAGGGCACTAAGCTAAGCTAAGCTAATGTTTGTCGTTGTTTTGATATGAACCTGGAGGACAATCCCAACACCAAACATCTGAGGAGCAGTGTGAGGATCCTGGGATTTACACTGTGGATGAGAAACTCAGGGAGGAGGCGTGAGGAGGCGGGGCTGACCCTTGAACCTGAGGATCAGACTAACGGTCACTACGATACCTCAGATGGTCGAGTGGAGGACTGTGGAGGACTGCTGAAATCCTCCGGTTGCTGGTTTGAAGGATCCTGTTTGGTTTTGGGGGATCCTCCAAACTCAGCTGCTAATTCAGCGTCTCTGTGTCTGTTTCAGTTAGAGAGTCAAATGTTTTTACAGTATTGAAACTAGAACCTTCAGGATGTCTGAAGGCCATTAGCTAACTCTGTTAGATTACAGTCAGATTGAAGATCAAACTGATCTGTGTGTTAGCAGGATGTTATCCTGGTGTTTTGGCAGCGGTGTGCAGCTGTGGTGTTCAGACTCTGATCTGAACTGAATCTGAAAGAGTCGGATGTTTGACTCAGGACCAACATGTGTAGTGTAATCTGGAAAATATGAAGCTGGTCTTCAATTAGCAGTTAATGATCCAGCAGCAGTAATGTCCAATGAGCAGAGACAGAGTGACTGTCATTATGCAGCAACACCACACATCACGGACCGTGTGTGTGTGTGTGTGTGTGTGTGTGTGTGTGTGTGTGTGTGTGTGTGTGTGTGTGTGTGTGTGTGCAGGGGGTTTTAAACCACAGAAACTCTGAGTCAGACTCTGACTTGACTCCCAGCACAGATCATGTGTGTGTGAAACTACAATTGTGTCTGCACCGTGAGGTCGTCCTGATGAATAACTTCACTGATCTTTTTATTTCTCATGGATTTTATCTGCAGTTAATTCTTAAATCAGAGAAAACTGCTCTGAAAGTGAGTTGAGGTTCAGGAGTGTTTGAATTGTACCAGATGAAGTCAGACCTGATCCAGGTTGTGGTGGACCTGCACACAGCAGCATGATGCTGAGAACTTCTCCCTTTGAACCACAGTGATGTTACATGTCGTGCAGCAACACAACAGGCTGCAGAGACCTGAACAGACCCACTGAGGTCACCTGAGGGGTCTGGATTACCACACCTTCAATCCACCATATGGACCACCTGAGGAGCTGGTAACACTATGACCTGTTATCTCTGTGGAGGTACCAATCTGAAACACCTGTGAGGCCAAGAAAGTCAAATAATCAGACTTACAGCCATCATCCTGCTGAACCCAGGACCCACTGGATTAACTTTATCTTGAGATTTGTCTGAGTGAGTGGGAGACAGTTTTGGAAACAGAGGAGTTTGACCTGAAGCAGTGTTATAATAATGTTTGTTCATGTTGTCCATTGTGATTTTTAGAAAGATGTAAAATCAGAATCAGAGGTTTCAGGTTTAGAAACACTGGGAACTTGACGAGAGGTTTTTCTGCACAGCTACTGACTGTTTCACCTGTGGACTCTGAACGTGGCCATGTTGGTTTGAAGTGAGGAGGCGGGTCTGACCCTTGAACCTGAGGACACTGTCCAATGAGGATGAGACACAGTGAAACTAACCCCGCCCTTAACTCCTCCTCTTCTCTCAGCCTAATGTTTCCTTAATGATGAAATCCACCAGATCAGAAGAGTTGAGCTTTTGGAGCCAGCCTCTAGTGGCCATTGGTGGTATTGCACTTTTTTACACTTTCCCCGGTTGCTTCAATAAACAGTCGATGGTAAAACAATAGTAACATCTGAGAGGACAGGAGAGCTTTAATTAACATTTTATTTTTGAGCTGTTCTCAAACTTTGATTAAAATCTGTGCTCCATCAGAAACCTACGTAGTTTTATCTTTTACTCCTCTGTCATTGATGGTTTATGTCCAATATTATATACTGTGGCTATAAAACACTAAAGGTTGAAAGTTACTCATGTGCATCCACAAACACAAATAACAGAGAGTTTTTGAACCCAGTTTAAACCTCAGTCTGTTGCAGCGCTGTCCACATGTTGGAGTATCTGCTTCACTTGAAGCTGCTGAGGCCTTCACACTGCAGCCCTCTGATTAGGTCTTGTTCAGTTCCAGGTTTCAGTCGAGTCTTGATCATGTCCACGTGTGATTTTTTTCAGGCTGCGGTTTCTCTGCTGCACTTTCCAGATGTGACTTTATGGTTTTTATTAACACTCAGACACGTCTCTGCTGCAGCAGCAAGCTCACATTTACACTTTACTTTCACCGTCTGCTCTGTCCACCCATCCACCAGTCAGCCTGTCAGTGTTTGCTGATCACAGTATTTCAGATGTTCAGATGAGCTGTGATGAGCTCCAGTCTGCTGCAGCCCTTCACTGGATGGTTCCTTCAGTCCTTGTGATTTCCTACACTTCCCAGAATCCCCTGCAGCCTCTGGTGAAGGATGCAGTCAGAGAGAGACTGTGTTCAGCTGCTGTTCTGTAAACGACCACTAGGTGCTGATGATCACACAGACTGTTTATAGAACAGACAAAGCGAACGTGACGCCACCCGTTGGTTTGTGGACATTTTAAAAGCAGGAGTTTGGGATTTGAACGTGGCCATGTTGGATTTTGGAGCCAGAAGTGACCATATATGGATATGATGGGAGGAGTGAGGAGGCGGGTCCGACTCTTGAACCTGAGGACACTGTCCAATGAGGATGAGGCTGAGAGGACAAAGTGGTGTATAGACTCTGTCACGTCCTTGTTGGGGACACATCAGGACATATCTCCACGTGTCCCAGACAGACCACCCCACATGTGGTTAGAGTGACCGGATCTCAGTGTCGTTCACACCTCACAGCGTTGTCCACTTGTGAACTGATCACTGCATCTTAAAACCCAGTGTGAACCAGGCCTGACACTGGAGTTTAGGTCTGTTCTCATTGGAGACGAGGCCTGTCAATCAAACTGACCACACCTCTAACCTCCCTCTCTGTGGAGGCTTTCTGCTCTGCTATGATGTTGGTGTGGAGCTCATAGTCCACAGTGAACTGCTGCTCGCTCTCAGGACATAATGAGGTCACAATAAGGAAAAGTTACAAATCTGATGTTTTCTTGTTGCACCACTTTGATCACAGAGATAATAGGAGCAGTGTAAACACTATTTGACAGTTTTGTTCCCACTGAGACAAAATAATGTGTGTAGATGGGCTATAAACTCAACTGAAGCATCACAAAAAAGTAAAAATAAAATCACTTTTACTGAGCAGAAATTTAAACGTAGATGAATTACTTTTTGTAACTGTAATTAATCACTGACATTGGGAACAGCAGTTGATGAAGATGTTACTCCTGGCTACATTCAGGTTGATGACACTGAGCTAACGTAAAAGCTGGAGTTTGTTTAAAGTGCCCCAGTCTGACTGGATCATGAGATGATGACGTACCTTCTCCTCCAGAGCTGAAATCACTGAAGATCAGCTCCTTCTGATGTGTGAGCTCCTCGTCTGTTCGATCATTTAAAACTTTAGAAAACGTCCATCTAATAATCTGCTGAAGTGTCTCTGTCTCTGTCCCCCGCTCTCCCAGGTCCCCGGCTGGTATCCGGGCAGAGATGCCCCACTATTGTTGGCTTGGCTCCTCCTCACCAGTCACCAGGACATGGAGCAAACAGCAGATCCCACAGGACTGCACCATGTGTGAGGATGTGTGGATTATTACTGTGATTACATAGTTTTTAGACTTTTTGTGGAACTGAAAATGTGAATACACCACGTCCAGAGTAGATGTGGTGCACTTATGTAAGAAGTAAATGCAAAGATGCAAACAGACATGAATTTGCATCTGTGCATGTTGAAAAAGTTTTAACTTGAGTGAAACATTTGCATCATGAGGCATCTCATAAACCAGGGTTGAGATCCCCCGACCTCACGAGGAGCAGAAATGGAGGACGTGCTGATCCTCACCATGTGTGGTCCAGAGCTTTATGACCCGACTCTGAGTCTGGACCGGGAGGGAGAGGACTGGGAGGGAGGTCAGCCAGCTGCGGGACAGGTAACAGGCAGCCATGTTTGTGATCTTGTCCACTGCTGATGAAGGACGTTGTCACGATTGGTCCATTTTAAGGAAGACTCCTATTGGCTGTTGAGGGTGAATATTCTCTACAGCTTCACAGGTTTTGCAGAATGTCATTGAACGTGGCTTCAGTTCTGTTGCTAGGCGACCATAAACAATGAGTGTTGTTCAGCAGGTTAGTTGTTGGCGTCAGCTCTGACCAATAGGAGCTGTGCTCTGGTTTACAGTAAAGCAGAAAGTGCAGCAGGTGAGATGGCTGCACAGGAAGTAGTGCTCATGTTTACTGCTAATGTTAGCCAGCTAGCTGGGGTGTTTCATTGAGTTTCAATGGTCCAATCACATTGTTCAGCTGTTGAGTGAAATTGCTCTTGCACAGGTTTCTAAGTTACTTGAGTTCATTGTTGTATTGTTAATTCATCAGGATGCTAAACTTCATAACTTCCCCGTGTCCTCCCCGTGTAGCTGCAGCTGTAACTCGACACCACACTGACCCTGTGAAAGATACTGAGGCGTTTTCCTCTCACATCTGTATCCTTCCAGCTGACAAAACATCTGCAGGATTATAAAACAGCTGCATGTACCTCCTCACCTCTGCATCAGCAAAGAAATGTCCAGAAACATCAGTGCACAGCTACCCAAACACACACCTCCTCACCAAAGTTGACTTTATATCTCACTTCCTGACGGGCTGTCACGCAGCATCGCCTCAGACTGACTGCAGACCAGCTTACATCAGCAACACGTTAGCTTACATTAGATAAAATCACCGTCATTCCTTCAGCCGAACTGAGGCAGATGTTGTATCACATCCCCTCCCTGCATCAACACTCTACAGCTGCTGTGGCCTGAAGTCTGGACATCACTCGTGGTCTGTGCTGCGATGCCAGGTGATGGAGTTCATCCTATAGGACATGACCTGTGTACGCTGCAGCTAAAGGTGGATTCTCACTGAATATGTATTTATATATTGGTTGATCTGTCTCTAAGATACTTTGACACAAAAATCTATAATCACAAGTTGCACAAACAAAAGCTCACACACCACATCCACATCCACAGGAGAATACCAGAAAACAGTTGTAACACTTCCAAGTCATGAGGGTAAAAAATGACAAGTCAGACAAATTGACTCCTTTTAAATTCATCTGTTTGCTGTAAATAGCTTTAGTTTAACCACTTGTTCACCACCACATGTTTCACTACAAAATAAATTGTTACAAATGACTGGTTTATGTGTGAGGCTGCGTGGTTTTTATGTCCATGAAAAGTCCCAGAAAACTTTGATACATTTTTGCCTTTAATGAAATTTAATGAAAACATTTTCCCTGAGGACAGACCACCTTCACACTGCTTGTTCTCAGCCTGAGTTTACATCTGCATGTGTGTTAAAACAGGTGCTGGTAATGAGTTGGAGAGACTTTGTTGTAATGATGAAGTTAAGGAGCAGAAACAACACTGATCAACAGAAAACAAAGAGCAAAGTGTTTTCTGTGTGTGTTGATATGAATCTGTGGACGTGTGGGAGATGCTGGAAAATGAGGAGTGAAGTGGAAAATGTTGCTGTGGGGAAGCACTGAAAGTAATGTAACTAATAAGATGTTGTACAGTATCTGTGCACTGGGGGTTATCTGTATGCTGCAGTACATCAAGTAAATAAATCTAACAATATTCAGGAAGAGGACAACTGGAGGAGACTTTCAGTTACTATGACAACCATGATCTGTGCAACATACATGGACAAAGTCGAGGATTTCCTACATCACAAAGTTACCTTCTGAACAGATTTCTGAAAGACAGAGTGTCCATCAGGCTGCAGACTGAGAGCTTCATCTCAGGATGTGAACCTGTGACCATGTGGAGGATGAACACTGGACAACTGGACGAAGAACAGAGAACATGGAAAAGCAAAAACAGGTCCTTTTTAAAGTCAGATGTTTTGTTGATGTGTGCATCCACCCCCACCTCCTCCCTGCTCCTGTCGTTACTTCTACTGCCACTAGAGGACACCATCACTGAAATATGAACTTGCCAAAACAATTTTCCATGTCATTACTGTGCAAATAGAAAGATTGAACACATTGTTTCCTTGAGGCCTGATAGCAGAGTGTCCGTGGTCTGGTGCTGGTCCACAGTTCAGGGTTTGGGAACCTTTGCTACAGAGCGTACAGCAGAGCTATAGGTTGCTGGGCGGTCTTGTTTTTCCCTCTAAGCAACAGCTAATATTTCTTCTTTAAACATCTGCAGATCAGTCGGGGAGTCCGGTGTGATGCTGCTGTGCAGGTGATACAACTACCACACACAGACTCCCTGCAGCAGCAGCTTGGTTTCATAGTGCAGAGCAGGGGAGGGGAGGCAGTGCCAGTCAGCTGTAGAAATATCAGAAGTGCTGAGCAGAGCAGGTGGATGTTAGTGCTGGACCACAGAGCCAGGAGGCAGACGGAGGCTGGTTTCATAAAGCTTTGTCATCGGTTAAATGTTTGAATGTTGACAGAGTTGGAACACAAGCTTTGAGGCCTGCTTCACATCAGAGGTCAGGACAGTGTGTGCAGACACTGCTCACACACACACTGCTCACACACACTCTGCTCACACACACACTGCTCACACACACACTGCTCACACACACACTGCTCAGTCCATTCACACTCTCTCTGGAGGAGTCGTTCACTCTGAAGCTGCACATGAGCTGCATGAAGGAAACTGTTTGCATGTATTGATCTTCTGCTGTGTTCCTTCAATCAGTTATTCCTGAACCCAAACAAGGATCCATGTCCTTCAGAGTGAACATGGAGAGATTAGCTCCTAACTATGACCAGGAGGTGTAAACTAAAAGTGGATCAACAGCTGAAACAGCTAGCTTAATGTTTGGGTAAACAACGGCAACTGTTCACTAAAAGTGTCGCTTCACAGTAAGGATGAATAGATAACAGTTTGTATAGCATTTTGAAATTGTTCATAGTTTAATAATTTCATTGTGAAACCATGAATGTTAAATGGAGAGGGAGCTGAAAGTCCTGAGGTTAAAACTTCTAAAGGTCATTAATACATTTCATAAAAAGTTCAAAGTTGTGGATTAATTGCTATAAAAACCTGAAGGTTCTGGAGAGATGTTCAGAGATACTTGTTACACTGTAACACTGTGTATGGGTCTGTGGCTGGTCCTTGAACCTGAGGACAGTGTCCAGTGTGGATGAGACTGGAGCTCAGGTCTGGTTCCTCTGTCTTCTAGGTCCCTGTGGAGTACGTGACCTCTATGGAGATGTTCAGAGGTTCTCTGTTTTGAATGATGCACATGGATGGACGACACATTACATCATCTGAACAGCAGTACCACACTACTCTACTGATCTACAGACTCATCTGCAGCAATCTTCTGACGAGCCAGCATCTAGTGGACATCAGTGGTATTGCACTTATCTGCACTTCTGCATCGGCTTCACTTTGAAGTTACTTTGTCCACTTCTTCATACAGTCTGTGGTTCACACTGATGAATACAGAATAACAGGTGAACTGCCTCCAACTGTCTGCACCCTCTGAGTGTGGATCTCTCTCAGTCATTGTTTCCCTCTGTTCACCTCTGTAGACCAGACTGAAACATCCTGACAGCTACTGGAGGAGCTGGGATGAATATATGAGCCAACAGGAAACACCACAGACACACAGACAGACACAGACAGACACAGACAGACACAGACAGACAGACAGACACAGACAGACACAGACAGACAGACAGACAGACAGACACAGACAGGCAGACAGACACAGACAGACAGACAAACAGACAGACACAGACAGACAGACAGACAGACAGACACAGACAGGCAGACAGACACAGACAGACAGACAGACAGACAGACACAGACAGGCAGACAGACACAGACAGACAGACAGACACACAGACACAGACAGGCACACAGACACAGACAGACAGACAGACACAGACAGGCAGACAGACACAGACAGACAGACAGACACAGACAGACAGACAGACACACACAGACACACAGACAGAGAGAGACACAGAGAGAGACAGACAGACAGACAGAGAGAGACACAAAGAGACAGACAGACAGAGAGAGAGAGACACAAAGAGACAGACAGACAGACAGAGAGAGACACAAAGAGACAGACAGACAGACAGAAAGAGAGAGACACA
>OOFC01014070.1:0-22054 GCA_900323345.1 Pseudochromis fuscus
GGAAAGAGGGAAACATCCAAGTGTCTTTGGCTCGGGAGCAGCAGTCCTTGAGCAAGAGGCGAGCAGACTGTATTTCCTCTCACTCCTGCCTTCTCTTCTCCTTCCTGTCTCCCATTGTGGGAGAAATAATAATTGGCAGGCCAATGAATTATTAGCACACACAGTAGCTACAGGAGGAACAATGTCCCATATTGGTGAAGGCGCCATTAAATGTGACTTTCCTTTAAAAGAACAGAGGTTCACATGAGTAAATGGATTTCTTAAATAAAAAATAAAATGGGGGTTTCCTTTTCCCTCTGACTCTGACCACCTCCTATTCTATTTGAAAACTTTCATGGTTTTTATAGAGAATAATGTGTCAATGTGATGAATGAGCGTTCAATAAAACCAGTGATAATGATAGAAGTTGTCCTCTCCTCTCCTTGAGTCATAACTGATGTGGCACAGCGCTTTAGAGCAGTAGTCTCATATAACAATGCTTATTATGAGGCAAAGGCCTTTAAACAAGTCAAATAAAATTGATGTCATTCACTTTTTGAAACTCAATGATAATCTGGGGAATTTCACTCCAACAAACGGCATGGGAAAACGACACAACTTACGAGTGCGAGTAACTCACTCTCGCGCTTATGGGATTGTAAAAAATGACAATTTCTTGAAATGTGTCATAAATTTGCTGAATTGCTCTTGCCATCCCCATGATGATGGTTGCATTCACTCCGCGGGCCATGCAAGTCTAGTCACTTCATATAATCTGAAGTCACAAATCACCAAGGGCCTCCTCAGCCTCCGAGGGGGAATATGAGGCTTTGGAGGCTTTTTTCGGCGGCTCAGGTTGGTCCAGCAGACGGGGGCGACAAATAGATGGTGGTCCATGGCCTGCCTATCCATCCATCTGTCCCACCTCTGGGATGGAGGGTGGATGGGGAGGCGGGGGAATGAAACGGCGGCCCAGCAGTGATGCACGGTGCTGCAAGCTCATAAAGCAGGCCATCAGCTGACCTCTGAGGCACGGGGGAACAGGCAGGGCCTTTACGACCATCACCAGATTTAACAGCCAATAATGACTGGAATAACCGCTTAAACCTTTACGGACCTGCACAGCCGCATGGTAGCAGTGACAGCAGAGCAAGCAGGAATAAAGAGAGGGGGAGAGTGATATATTCAGCCAGTGCACTGACAGGGGCCATGTTTCAATCGAAGGGGAAATGACAGATGGAAAGGGAGAGCACCCTGATATGTGTGTCTCTTTAAGTGGAGCCAACTGGCTTGTCCATTCCCATCCTGATGAATGCACAACAGGGAAAGCTGGAGAGGGAAGTGGACGAGGGAGAAGACAGAAGTGATGCATGGGACTGGAGACATGAGGGGAGGACAAACAAAAGATGGCAAGAGAAGAGGGGAGCTCGGATGATTTGGTGTGTTTGTGCATGTGTGTGTTTGTGTTTGTGCGTGTGTGTGTCAAAAAATCTAATTGCAAAAATCTGATTTTAGTCCTAGAAAACAAATATGAACTTGCACTTGCAATATGAATCTTACCGAGCTCTGTGGTTACACTGTTTATCACAGTCTCGGTCAAAAACAGCTACACAATGAGCAGAATTTCAAAAACTGCTTTGAATTTTGAATCAACTTCATCAAAGTGCAGTAAACAGAAAATTAAATAAAATTTGTAATGTCCCTTTAAACCTGCACCAACCCTCTGGTATAGTCTCATAGACAAAGAAGCATCCTCACACGTTTGCACCTCTCTGCATGTATTCTGATGTTAATTGGTATGATCTGATTTGCTTTATTTAAAACATCACACAATAAAATAATACACAGGTGCAGTCTGCACTTTGTACGACACACTGTATTTGAAAGTGCAGTATATAAATTTCTTTACTAGAGGAAAGTAAAAATCCTAATTTACAATCTTTGTTTAGCAGACTTCTTTCTCCTTTATTCTGATGTCAAGTCTAAGTTATAGCACGCTCGCATCCTTTGGACGAAGATCATAACATCAATTCATTAACTGTTGGCAGCGAACTAATTCTGATTTTCAATAAACTCTCTAAACCTAATACAGTACTCATGAAAGGAGGCCCATTTCACAGGCTGGCACATGTTCAAGCAACATATGCTCACATAATCTCTTAAAAAGCATGATCCAAGTCCAAATTTAATTATGTAATAGCACAAACGAAATCAGAGTGCCGACACAGCAGAGCTCTGATACACAACGTTCTGCCACTCCACTCCCATTCTCCTCATTTGTTTATTGCTCTCAACAGTCCCAGCAGCCTCCAGGGCCACGGCGTCCAGAGTCCACTCAACGGTCTACAGATGGCTCCAAGGCTCCGGGCTCATTTCACATGGTTGTTTGTCTTTTTAATAAGGTCTGCTTGAGATATATGACTATTGTTATATGATCATAATGCTTTTTCATGGTCTCTCAAGCCATTACTTTTAGTGTTCTGTGTTTTTACATACTAAGTTCAAAGTCTTTTAACTCGATTTTTTTTTTGTTAGTTCGCGTGGATTTACTGTGGTATGACTCAGTGGTGCTGGCGGTGGTGGCAGTCGGATGAGGTTTAGCAGTTTCAGGGACTAAATGGGTGGGTGGGCGGTGTGGTGTGGTGGGGGTGAGGGATGTTCATGGTTTCCCGAGCCCTGCACTTCCTCTGGCAGCAGCACTGAACTTGCAAAGCACTGAGCTGAGGCTCTTGATCTCTGTAGAGTACAGATAAAATTTTACCAGTGAACAGTGTCAGGCCTTCGCTGAATATGATACTGTCCCTAAACATTGCTGAGGAGGAGTAAAAAAATATATATGAGCATAAAAGCCACGAAGTACTGAAGACTATATCCAAGATACCAGGTCACCTTTTTTTTTTTTTTTTTTACTTCTTCCTGTAACAGTATCAATAAATCCTGGGACAAAACTGCATATCTTAAGCACCTTACTGGCGACTTTTACAGTGCAGTCGGGGCTTGGCACGCACACGATAACATTCCCCCCACACAATGGTCTAATCTTCATGGCACAGGTAGCACTGGGATTGTCTTGGATGTGCACTCTGCCGTCGCCTGGGTTTGTCCCGGCATTAGAGCCCTCGGCATTCCTTTGTGCTTTTTAACCAATGAATTAAAGAGGATTTCAACAGGGGAATACTTATCGGGAAAAAAATTACCTCTTTTACTCAGAGATAAACAAATCAGACTAAATAAGTTGGAAAGAGTTTCACAAACTCATTCTGTAATCAGGAAGAGCTGCTTAAGATAACAACGCCTGATTTAGACATTTTCTTACACAAAGAGTGAGGAAAAGTGAACCCTTAAGCTATATGGGACAGGGTTCATTTTGAGCAAGTGCCACTGCTTTGTAAAATAGTTTACTTTACAATTTGTATTTATAGGAGCCAATCAGATTCGTGTGTTGTGAGTAAATAAATGAAATTGTCGGGGAGTATTGTTTGTAGATTATATATTCAGGTCACTTCTCCCAAGAAATCTTTTAATTTTTTAATCCATGCAGATGTTTGTTTTCAGAAAACTTTCTGAAGTGCATCCCCAGATGAACACTGAAAGCATTCTTAAGTAGCTAAGTTGCTCTTATACAAAATACCTCAAAGCGTCTAAGATAATACATGTGGATTGAAATGCAATCTGCCTCTCACTTCTTCCCAAGATAAGTACAGCCATTGACAAGACCTGGCTTCCTCCTCTTATCTCACAAACACTTGATACCAGAAACTCTGTGCATGAATAAGTCTTTCAAGATTGTGATGTAAATATATCCGATTAATCACAACAAGGAAAACTGCAACAACTCGTGCTCCCACCCCCCAAACAACATTGTAAAAATGTTCCTTTGCTTGCAGTTGTATTAAAATATATTTTTTTCTTATCCATATTTTCCACTCACGACTCTGTGATCACACAGCCCCTCAGTCCCATTATATTGATGTGTTTTAATCTATGCTAATCTATTGTAATATTTTCATTTTCATTTTTGAGGATTATTAACATTAATTTAAAGAAAGACAATATTAAAAAAAAAAAAAAGAAACAAAATGCATTTGGATAATCTATGCAAAAGCTCTAAGCCCATTTCCATTCCTGATGGATTTAGTGACATATCCACCCCCACTACCCCCCAGCACTAAAATATTTAATTTTACTGAGTAGATCCCCAGGACATGCAGGAAAACCATCAGGTCCATGTTTAAGTTTAATTACTGATTACTGATTTAAAACCTCGTCTCGACCCTGCAGCCTCGTCTCTGCCGCTCTTCTTCCAGCAGAGGCAGAGACGAGGCTGACAGAGAAGTGAACACAACGCTGCATATTGTGTGTTTTCAAGCCAAAGTGTGGATTTTTAAAAACCCAAGTTGCACAGGTGCAATTTGATGAAAAAGATTAATCACGACCTGCAAGATTAATACATTTCATCAGTGTTTGATGTCCTCAATATCCCTCCGCTCCACAGTGTGGCGCTCTGCTCTCTGTCTGCTGCAGAGTCAAAGCAGATTGAGATGAGCCTGGTTTTGGCACCTACCATCTGTCCCCCCCCCCTCCTCCTCTCCTCACACTATTAGATGTCAGTGCATGTGAGCATGTGTGTGTATATGAGAGCAAGTCTGTGTGTGCATGTGTTTGATTAAGCTCCGTCTAGATACCCTCATTGCTGCTGATGCCTCCGAATCTATTACAATCCCTTCATCACAGGCGCCGCTTCATTTACATTCCTCGGGCCTTGTTTGAAGAATATCTCAGGTGGGGAAATATATTTTCAGAGTGTCCCTCTTATAGGTTTACCCAGACTCCAATGGGCTTGAAAAGTTGCAGTTGTACACCGAGGGAGGCATTTTCACCTAATGAAACCTAAGATCAATAGAAGTGTTCTCTCTTCTCATATATAGTGTATGTACACAAGGGAAATAAAGTATTATTTTTCACCCTCAAATGTATAATGGATATCATTCTTTATTTAATACTTAGTTCGGATCCACATGTGCCGCAAAGGGGAAATATTTCCTCTGATGATGTCCCTATATTACAGAAAGAAGATATAGAGGTGAAAACATCAGGTCGGGGGAGAAAAATTGAGAGTTGCATACCTGAGAAATGCCAATCGACTGTGTAGGACTCACTCAAGCATTACACCACAATACAGTTAATCTTATATAATTAAAAAGCTTACAGACATTTACATATTAATCTCCTCTGCCTACTGCAATCGACATATTTTAAATCAAGAGCTCAGGTTTTAGAGAAAAAAAAAAAGAGAGAGAGAGAGAGAGCAGGAACGTGGGGAGAGGAGAAAAGAGCAGATAAGCGTAGAGAGGAAGGAAGATGAGGGAGAAGAAGATGAGAGGAGAGCGGTGAGAGCAGTCACTTCAGGTGCAGCCCTTATCGGCGGCAGAGAGAGGACCTTTCTTATGTAATCTGTGATTTCATTCAGCCTCCGTATCAGATGATTGTCTGGGAGAAGAAAAAGCCATTTTGAGGGGAACGGGCTGCGTGAAAAGGATCGTCTCCCCTGCAGCTCACCCTTCCATGTCGAACCAGCCGCATGGCACCGAAGGTCAGCAGAATTATTGGAGGCGGGGGTGGCTCTGCCAGAGAAGACAATGATATGGCCTTAACCCTCATTTAGAGGTGCCATTTCCCCACCTGACCCCCCTGCTAAAGTGTTATTTTTCCGTGTTATGAAATGTGATAGCTCTCTGGTGAAACAGGAGTCTCCAGTTAGGAAGGTAATACTTTGGCGTGCAGCGACAGCGAGACAGGCTCAGCCTCCCCTCTAAATAGGCTGGCTGTGCGGCCTTTCTGCTCCGCGCTGCGCAGACAGTTCAATCAGGGTAAAACAACGTTCATTTAACCGCTTGGCTAACAACAGCCAGTGGCACACAGCGGTACACACAGGAGCCCCGAGATTGCACAGTTAGGGGAGATGATGATAATGTCTTTGTGAATTTCACCCAAACATGTCATTTTAAAATAAGGCTCTGCACAGGGCTGTGTTAAGTGTCATAACCTGTTGTTTTCAGTTCCTGCTCCCCACGTGATGCAGGTAATCTGTATCTTTAGGTGAATATCTTTACTCAACACACAAATCTATAATTGATGAGAAATCAAATGCTGCAGTGATTAACAGGTCCATTTCTGCATGAGCTGAACATCGTGTTTGAATTTCTTGTCCGGCAATTACTGAGTCAACTTTTACATGTGGTGCGGTATTAATAAGTAAGGTGGGGGAAAAAAAAAATCATAAATGGCTAATGCTTCATTAATTTCATATTATATTTTCATTAAATGTAAAATGTGAGCGAGGATCTGAATAATTCAGTTTCAAAGTGAACCATGTGCAATATCATATGTAAATCAAATGTCAAGGAGATAAAGCATCTAATCGCTTCATTGAAAAGGTTGCATGTGATTATGTTTCTATTATTATAGGTTCAAGTGACTTCATTCAGGTAATAAAATAAAAATAAAAAAATCTGATTATTATGAAGTTCTTTCTTTGCTGTGGTGGTGAAACAAGTTTGTGACTGATGTAAAGAGAAGAAAGCATCACCTGCTACAATGTATTGATTGCAGTGTATGCTATGATGAGCAAGCTGCTACTACAAGAGGAGAGCTGAGGTAGAGGAGGGGGTACAACAGAGGGATGTATGTTTTAGTCGACTCTCAGCAGCTCCACCTAGGGGAGCTGAGAGGTGCCTGACTCCACTCAGACCTGTGGTAGTTTCTCATCTAAACAAAAAAAAAACAAAAAAAAAAACACGTGATGGTTTCTGTGACTCTCTAATTCCAGCGAATCATACCTGATTATTTGTCACTAATCATTTCTTTGAAGTGTAGCAAGAGGACACATGGCTACAGGGTCCGGTCTGACACAAGACCTTGGTTTTGGATAATGGTGCCCAGAGGGCCATGGCACAGGGTAGTGCCGGGGGTCAGAGGAACAGGCAGATTAAGGAGGAGAGGTGTTGAGTTTGTCACCTCAGGGCCTCCACCCACACAAGGAGAAGACGCTGAGACCAGGCCCTGCCGTCATTCAAAGCAGATGGCATTTTTTTAATGTGTCAGGGCTTATTTTTGGGATGCAGCCTCTGGCAGGCCCCGGATAGAGTAGTTATTAGGCATGTATGCTTATAATTTAGCCAAACCACAGAGGGTTTGGACACAAACCCTGAAGCCTCAAACTGAAAGACTTCCCCTCACTCCTCCCTCTTTTCTCTGCCTTTCTGTCAGAGTATTGAGCAAAAGCAAAGGAAACTCTGATTATGAGAACGGCTTTATACACAGAAAGCTGATGTGCACAACTGCAGATCGAGAAGTGCACGATTGTCATCAAATGCACGACAGAGTGTAAGTTGAATGCAACTGCAACTTCCATATGAAATGCACATAACCTGCGATAACTTTCAACAAACACGCAGCCATTGATCAAAAACACCCTGACAAATGTAGCAGGCGTCTGCAGGGCAGCAAGACCTGCTGCACAAGCACTGGAATCTAAACCCACACACTCACATGTCACAACAGCACTCACACAAACACACACAGGCATCAGGACTGCAAAGAGATAATTAGCAAGCACAGCTGACTCCTTGAATTGTCCTCCGTCCTCCCCCATCGTTTCCCTGCTAATAGGGGCGTGAGTCCCACTTATTAGATGTGATTATCCACCCAGGGCTGTATGTAGATTAGCTTTATTACATCCCTCAACCAGCTTCTCAGCTATTTAGACAGAAAATGTAATTCAATGATGTAACTTAGATATAAATCTGCATTTACAGGGCAAAGTCCCACTCCAGCACTGGTTATGACAGGTTGGCTGATTAAACTATCAGGCTGACAAGCCCAGCAGCCACACAAGAGGACAGGCGAAAGTACAAAGGCCCTCTTATTATAGAAAATCCCCCAGAATAGCCAACGGTGAGGATATGGTAATGATGTAGTACCTCTCCATCAGGTCTCCAACACACACACACACACACACACACACACACACACACAGAGGCATACATGCACACTGGAACACTTACAGACATGCAAACAGTTAAGTCCATACATACAACAAAAACAAACATGTGCACGTTTATATATATATATATATGTGTGTGTGTGTACACTATAGAATATCTATCTGTACTTATACAATGAGCACAGACACACACACACATGCACACTCAAAGACACACACAGTTATCTCTCCAATTCCCTTATCCAGCTGAATATGATGACTGGCTTTTGGAATGACCTCCAGGCAGAGGACAAGGCCTTGTGCTGCTGCTCCCTCCCCTTCCCCTCCTCTCTTTCTTCCTCCCACAGAATGAATCTAAAAGATTGGTGACCTTGCTGTGGGTCTGAGAGGGAAATGAGCTACATCTTGTCACAGACTGAACAGGCCATTTGAAACCTGGTTTGTTGGCTTTGAAAGGGCCAGCGATTGTAGAGCTGATAACTGGAGGGGGTGTGAAGGGGTGGCTTTTATTCAGAAAATTAAAAGGCAGACCTGATGGAAATATGTCGGCTTTGGCGTTCAGCATATCGTTGCAGGACGCTTATCAAGCGAGCATCTCTCCAGCAAGAGAAAAAGGGCAGACAGTAGCTGTGGATCCATACTCTGCTGCTGGCAAGCTGTAGGCATGAAACAAAAACAACCAGTGAAGCTTCTCAACAGCCCTTATGCCAATAACTAGGAATATGTTAATGATTTTCAGGAAGCAAATTAACTTTAAGGGTTTCTTACCAGTGTGCCATCTCTGGGATAGGATTTAAAATTCATTATCTGCACAGTTATCGAAATCCATGCTATGGTTCAGACAGACACACAACACACACAAAGTCTGGAAACAAGCACAAATGAGCAAACTCGCCTGTTTCTCTTGCAAGAGATTTTGTGTGTGTGCATGTGTGTGTGTGTGTTTGTGTGTGTGTGCAAGGAGCTCTCCAAACAAAAGCTGGCATCTCCCATGGCCTGCACAAATGTTTGTCTAATGTAAACCGCCATATAGGAGCATCTAATTAGGGGTGTCAGGCTGCATGTGGCTGAGAAATCTCAGCCAACTGTCAGCCAATTCAGATCGCTCCCAATCAGTGGGGAGACGAAAAGGGAAGAAAAGGAAGGAGAGGATCCAGCAACTGGGAACCAGGGACCCGTGCGGGGGGCAATTAACAGCCAAGGTGAAGCCACTCATTGTCGTCAAAGAGACTATGCTAGCCATGCATGTTAGACTCCTACCCTCCCCGATACTTTGCCGGCATCCGCTGGCACATTTGTAATTAGGCTGGAAATGCAGAGCAGCGCTGCACGGTGGTGGCCCGGCGCTGCTTTAAATGACACATGAAGGCAGCGTGGTAGCACCATGAGCACGCATCCACAGAGCAGAGTAGGTCTTTAGGTTCTTCAGGGAATGGATACGCGTGCAGGTCTGGCTGGATTGCCATGTGAGTAAAACCCAGAGAAAGGTCACGGTAGCCCAGCATGGGTCTAGTGTCATTCTCATTAAAAACCCAAGCTCTATAGAGAGGAGAAGATGCTCTTACTCACAGTGCTGAGCTTACAAGACCACACCAAGTAAGGGCGAGTCCTACCTCTTAGGAAGGCCATGGACACACACTGCAACACCTGTTAAACATGCAGACCTGCAGAAAGTGGCAAATATTACTTGAAAGGCTGGGGCAAACACGCGCTATGAAAGGTAAGAGTAAAGAAAAAAAAAGTGTTTCTAAACTATTTCCCTTGGCGTTGATGATTAGCGGGTGAAAACTGTGTGAGGAATGCAGTGCTTTTTTCTACCTAAAGCCATGATTTGCTTTGCATAAACAACAACAACAACAATAGCAGGCAGGTTCTTCTGTAGAAGCCACACAATGAGCTCAAGGGTTCCTCATAACATCTCATTATAGTTAATGAGCGCTGTGTGTTTACAATGTGTAGCTCTATAGAGCTAGCAGTGTTTACCCATCCCCTCCTCTCAATGGAGATCACTCAGCACACCCCAAAACAAAGGAGGATTTGTTTAGCCATGGGCTGTGTTTCTTCCCCTCTGGATCATAGGGCTCAATCTAGCAGGCACAGGCTGTTAGCACTATCTCCCAAATTCATCACAGCTACCATGGAATCCCCAAATATACACTGGGTTACAAACCCACATAATTAAGTTAGATTAAACACTAAACACTATATGTACTACGCCTCTGACAGAAATACATTTCTGTAACGGGCCATCTGAAGTGAAACAAGTTCAAGTATATTGTTTTAACAAAAAAACAACAAAGCAGCCTAGGTTAGCTTGGCTTTTATGTATCGGCGCGGTTCGCCAAGATTAAATCAGTCATAGCAAACTCCCCCAAGACTGAGGTCTGGAGGGCTGCGGCGCCCACATCTGGATGTCCTGTCAAAGGCTCGCCGTGGCTACACACTCGGTGAAAGAAGTGTGAAAACATGTAACACTACCCGCATTCCTCTTTTACTGGAGGATCTGACAATCAAGTCAAGAAATCAGGGACTGTGTGGACCACCAGACTGGTACAGATGAAGGTTTTAATGTGATTATCTGTTTCTTTGACTTTGGCTGCCAGAACAGTGAAAAGCTCATCTGCTTTTTTTCCTCGTGCCTTCGTAATTAAACAAGTAAGAAAAATACCAGAAGAGGGGAAAATTAGAAACATAAAACGATCGGAAAACATCACATCTGCCTCCATGCAACACATCCAACACTGCAGCATACGCCTATCCACTAATTAAGAAAATAATTATCAGCACCTAAGATCCTTGCATAAAAAGCTACTGGAGAGTTCTGCATGATAGGCTCTTCTCTTAATCAGTGTGTTAGTAAGCATGGCAATTGAGAGGCTGATTGAGTCCTGTGTTGAGTGTGTGTTAATCTCTGATTAACATCTGCGTGTGATCTCGTGGAAGTATGGCATCAGTGAGCCCTATGTTCACACAGGGCATGAAATATCCAGGCGTGTAATAACATTTTATTTACAAAGGGCCCACTGGGCACAATGCATGCCAGCACTGCCAAAGTGAGCCCGGTGCAATTCACTTGAATGCAGTATATTACCCTGGCAATCCAACTGGGGGAAAGGAAAAAGGAATGGCTTTAGTCACACTGGGTTATTAGGAGCTGGGGCTGACGGATACCTGTAAGGCAAACCTAATCCAACACTCATCGGCCTCGGCGAAGAACAGCAGGGCACCTATAAAAACGGGAAGATGAGGCGTGATGAGGACCATACGGGAGGGTCCCACCCGGCCCAAATCCTTTCATTTGTCTTTAGTAAGACCTGCATCACCTCCCTCAGCGAGACTGTATTTCAGGAAAGAATGTGAGGCATGCAGACCGCAACGCCCATCCACTCCTCTTAAATCAATGGTGCATTTAGCCAGAAACCTGCTGGATCAAAATCAATAAAACCCACTATTTCAGCACACAGTGGGGAAAACAAACACATACCAAACATTAAATCATTAGCATGTGGAATGACAGCAAGTGTGCGGAAAAGTAAATAACCATACACTGTGACAACATGTCGGCCCGCGGTGTGTCGGTGCATATGCGCGGTAAGAAAAAGTATTTACGGTCACGACGGTTCACGGCTTACTGATATTCAAACAATGCCAACATTTACATACAATGTAAAGTCAAAATGCAGGGTTTGAGGTGCGCTGGACGTCCATATGGAAAGCAATGAGTGAACAGTTGCACAATATATGAAAATATATGGCTCAATTCATATTCATTGTTGCTATGAACTGACAGCTTATCTGAATAATCTCCACTTTATGCAAGTGTGGGAATATCACCTATGGGGTGACCTATTGCACCCTTGGGGCCCAGAAGAACCACATCATTTATCTGGTAGGTTGAATAACCAACATGGTTAGCCTAGAATAATAATCCTGCTAAAATGTGATTTTTTTTTTCCCCCCTCTTCATTTTGAATGAAAAATGTAATGCAAAAAAATATATATTAATGTGCCCCGACTTGTACATTTATAATAATTTAAATTTACAGTTAAACGCAGAAATGATCATGTAATGTTTGTCTCTTGATAAATTGCTGTTTTATGAAATCACCAAGCTCATAAACACGATCTCTATTTATAGATAACATTTTGTGTCTTAGTTTAAGCATCAACAATGGACAGATACAAACAAACTCCTTCATGCATGCAGCCATGGGCAGCATCGGTCCAGTCATTTTGGGTATTTTACGCCGTCTCTCCCCCTTTAAGGATTCTCCTATAATGAATATATGCAAAAGTCCATTAGAGCATAAAAACACAGACACCGAGCCCTCACTTCCCCTTTCCACAACATGAAAAAAAAAACAAAAAAAAAAACAAGCTACCAGCATCGCTTTCAATGAGAGCTACGCCTTTCAAACTGCTTTGGTGTCCTACAAAATTACCATATGAGAAGCTATTTACGACTCGACAAAATTTCTGTGTGTTTCCATGAGAGTTCAGTCCGTGCCTGTGATGGAACAAAATGAAAAGCCTGCCTTACTTGTTGCACGCAATTAAGCCCCTGCGAAAAGACAGTCGGGGCAGTTTAACATTTCATAGGGCTGTAATTATTCTTTAACTGTTAGAAAGTGCTGTCCCCTAGGAGCCAATTACTTGAAAAGCGCTCATCACACACAAGATATATACAAACAAATCCTTCAAGCACAAAGTAAATGTTTAAACATTAAAAGGGATGAGCGGAGGAACCCATACCAATCAGTTTTGGTAGGAGCTAATTACTAATAAGAGCAGCAACCCCGTTGTGTTAGATAATTATGACACCAACTTGCACCTCAAACACACAGAGCCCCTGGCTGGCTGGCTGCTGTACCGTGGCTCTTATGATCACCGAATCAAGCATCGGCTGCAGAGGCCAAGAGGATGGACACAGAAACTTCCTGGCATCTTAACACATGCAGGAGAATATAACACTCAAATCTGATTTTGATCTTGAAAACAAAAAAAATATATATCCTCTTCTTATCAGTAAATCAGACTTTTATTTTTTGTCTACTCACTATTAAAAAAAGAAATTCATTTAAAAAACAATTCTGGAAGCTGAATCCAACCGGACGCCACTGTGAGTGAATTACATCACTTATTTTTAACTAAAATAAAAACTTAAGAGTCAATATTAGCTTAAGTGACTTAGATGGATAATTCTTCAGTTCAGCAATCATATTAACCTCCACTTACTCTCTACATCTGCTTGGCCTGTTGTTTGCTCATCTAATCAATCTCCTTCAGCCTTGTTCTTTAATGTCCTACCACGTTTGGCCATCTCTAAATATCCGCTAATGCCTGGGAAACATCAGGCCCTCAATGATAGCACTGTAAATGTAATTTATTTCTCACTCATGCAAGCACTTGAGCTAAACGATTATGGCTACTGAGGAGCGGCACACTATATAAGATAAATATTGATTGACTGGATGGTTTGTTAGCTACAGTGAGGAATAAGGTCTGAGTGAGAAGAGATGTCTAGAAAGACGAGGATGGTGGTGGTGGTGGTGTTGAGTTGTCTGGTGCCAACCGGGCTTGTTCCAAATAAAGAGGAGGTTGGCTCGACCTGGCTCAGCCACAAACGACTGTTTCACAGGAACTAAAGACTTTCAGATCTGATACCAAACAGATTCTCTCCCTCTCTCTCTCTCTCCGTCCTCCCTCATTTAGCAACAATGTGCTGAACGCCTGCTGACACGCCTGTCCTCCATGTGGACACGGCTAGGTTAATTAACACATGCAATAACAATAAGCAACATATGATATGTTACTGGAGTGGACTGAGTAACAAAACCAAACTTTTTTTTTTTTTTTTTTTTTTTAATGTTGCTTCATCCTACTGATTGGGGAATATATTATAAACTACTCATGTTTTGGACAAGAGACAAGTCAATGTCATTTTATACATCTTTAAATAATTGCAGTTCAATTAACTGTGAGCATTGCAAGTGTCTTTTTGTAAGAACACAAAGTAATTAGGTTTCATTTCTCCAAAGAATGATGTTACTGGTGACATTTTACATGTAATTGGGAATACATTTCAAGATTAAATCTCCACACTCCAAAGGTGAGCTACAGAGAAAATAATAATTACACTTTTTATTAAAGATGTGCAGGTTTTATGTCTTTTATTGAAAATGGCAAAAGTGTAATTATCAAAGTAGAACAATAAAACAATGAGGGATTCTTCCTGGTGTGATGGGGGGTGTTTATTTATTTATTTATTTATTTTAAAGGATCACTGCACACACACACACACACACACACACATGGGGACACACTTTGCTTGCCTTGTTTCATCGTCCTTGACATTATATTGTAAAAGCATCTCCAGAGGCCCAGGCATAACCTCAAAATCCTGTTTAGCCAAATTAACATTTGGACTCCCATCGCACTGCAGCAAAGCCATTGTGATGTAACATATGAGACGAGTGGCTTTGAAAAACATTATCAGATGTACAGCCAATCTATTCTCATGTTGCCTGGGTGCAGAAAAACCTGCACCTCTCATATTCACACAGGAGCTTTTGCCGTCCACTCGCTCCTCGGCGTTGCGATGCGTGTGCACCGCGCGCGCTCGTGTAATTTTTCGCAGCGAACGAGCGCATCCTGATTTTGTTTGAGTGTGCGCTGGTGTTTATGTGCATGTCAGGGACTGTCAAACTTTTTTCCTGACCCTCAATTACCACAAACACAAGCATATACACACCTTACACAGGAATTTTCCACCAGTGTAAACAACGCTGCGTTGTTGACGTGTGAGACTGACTGGGAGAGAAACAAAGCTGTCTCAAATCCCATTTGGGCTGAGAGGCGGCCCATATGGAAAGTTACCAAATAGTGCTAATACTGCTAATAGGATGTTCCACTCTAAATAGGAGCTCATGTTAATACCCAGATTTTCATTCATGCTGGAAATTGTAGTTTTAAATTACAGTTTAATGCTTCAGATTTTTAATAAAAAAAAGCCCCTCAAAAAACCTTCACAGCAACACAAAAATTACCACAGCCTCTGAACAGAGCCTCAGCCTCCCATTGTCAGCCAATTACTATGCAATCTCTTTCTTATGACTGAATAGCTCACTGTTAGCAAATAATGAAAAGGCAATTATGGCAAAGCTGTGTTCATATTACCCTCTTCATTTTATGCAGGCTGTAATTATTGTCAATCCTAGAGGCTTACTCTACCATGTAAGAGGCAGCAGGGAAGAAAATGGAGTGGGCTGGTGCATGGCAAATTGGAAATGTCACAGCTACCTTTTTATCAGCACCAGTAGACCCCTTTGTGCACGTGTGAATTCACGTACACATACATGTGCACGTACACACATGCATCGCAAACATACATGATTAGACCTATAGGTGTCCATTAGCTCTCACACACACACACACACATTTATTTACACATTAACACACACATATTTACTCCCCATCATTACCAATCATAAATTCACCGGCGGGGAGAACGTCAACAAAAAAAAAAAAATGCACACGCAGCACACGCAAAACGATGTGTGTTTTGCAGACTCTTCACCTCAAGCTGTTACTGTAGCTTAACTACAACGCTAGCGGGTGAAGAAATAAATAAATAAACCGATAGATGAAGCGGGTGTGAGAAAAACACACACACACACACATATTCCTTTTGTTCTTTTCTTTTCTTTTTTTTTTTTTCCCCCTGAAAACAATGATTCCCCAAAGACTCTTGGTTTTCTTTTCCTGCCAGTGTCTGTCTAACAGCAAAGTGGTGGATATATTCCTTTTGCCTTGGCCCTCATTAGCTGTCTCCATGCTGTTCAGTAATAGGGAGTGGCACATAAATGATTCCCTTTATAGAGTTTGATGTGCCACACTGAGAGGACCACAGCCCCCGTATGGACAGCACCCCCCATCATCAACCCCTTCGCCACCAACCCCTCCCCAGATGGAGTGCACATGGGGGGAGGCCGGGTTGGAGGAGAGAGAGAGACCACTGTGTGACACGCATGACAAACGCCTCAGCCTATGTCGGCGCTAATTCTAATGGGCGGCGCTGACCCTTAAAAAAAAAAAAACATTTCATCAATGTTTCCCTAAGTGCCACTAGCAGAGGTACATAATTAGGGTGGGACATCAATAAAGGGCCCACGCACGGGCACGGCTGTGGCGCACATGGCACCAGGCAGCCACGGAGATGGAAATACAGAAAGGATACACAGGCAGGAGGTGCAGCGAGGAGAGATCTTTTGTCAATACTCTTGCATGCATCCCTGACAAATCAAAGTGAATAAACAATGTCGTGATTCTACCGTACCTTGACAGGCGAGAAGCAGGTCTACTAACACGATTCTGACGGCAGACTTTTCAAGGTCAGCCTTTAAGCTCTTTAACTGCACTGTTTCAGGCTTTGCACCAAATTCAACTCGACATTCATATACCTGGCAAGCACATTTATAATATATTTTTTTTGAAAGTTATTTTCTCCTTTCCCTTTTTTTCCCCCCGCTTCGTCCCACAGAAGCAGGTGCTGCTCCTTTTGTGTTTAACAAGATTCTTGAAAGTGTGCATGAGGGAAAAGTGCATTTCTTAAAGGAAGGAGTTGCACTACACGAGGCTGTCTTCCAAACGCGCTTTTCAAATGGATACTGAAGCCTGTCACAGTCATATTACTTTACCTCTAACATAATAGCATCGTCTAGTGCACTCCAACACAAAAGACAGCCAGGGAAACATCACAACAGGATCAGGGAGAAGAAAAGCCCTCTTTTAACTTTCAAAACTCCTTAAGTTCTCAGAGCACACAGACTTCGGTGTGCCGCTAGCTTACGATGGTGTGTTTGCCTGCCGCTTAGAAGAAGGGTGGAGAGAGAGGCAGTAAAAACAATGTAGTCATTACAGCTCACTTGAGTGTCATTTTGGCAGGCGGCGTTATATCGCTGCTTGACTTCAGATGTGTAACTGAAATCACTCCTCTGTTGTCTTGTGGCCTGGTGGCTGTTAGGTAGAGTTACAAGGCACACAAACAAACCAAAAAGATGCCAATTTACTTCCCGACACTGTTCTCCATATTTGAGAATTCTGAAAGCAAAGTGTTTTGATTTTCGCCAAGCGCATAAGGTGACAGGATGTGATGGCGGGAATACAGTGATCAATCACAGACATTTTGTGGAGGTTGCTCAGTTCTCCTCAGATACAGATCTCACCCAAAACAACAGCACAAACAGCAACAGCTGGTGCAGCAAGTAGACCTACAACAACACCAAAAGGATTCCTGAGCACGGGATGTTGAGGCTGTGCAACACACACTCTTCTCTGTGTGTGTGTGTGTGTGTATCATAGAATTCTCGGATTTGATGTCATGATTGTCACAGACCCTTGAAGCGAGTGGCCTGTGTGTTCGTCAATTCAGTTTGATGTGTCTCTCTTATACACAGACACACACTTTTATACACACCTTCTGAGCCCTGGAGTTCACACATCCTCCACATCTGTCCTGGAAAAGCTGCAAATAAAGGAAGGAGGAGGAGGAGGAGGAGGAGAGAGAGAAAAAAATGAATAAGAAAACAGAATAATAATACTCTTCATCCCTAAAGTCATGTGGCTCAAAGAAATGATTTTCTGCAATAGCAGGTAGTGTTAATCTGCAGAGGCCTGATGATATGTGAATAACACAAAATGACCAATTACACTAAACATGCCAGCTTTAATTTCCTGCCTCTGAGGACAGTAAATAAACATGGCATCTATGAAGGCGCAAGAGGAAAGTGCTCCGCTATCAAAGCCATTCCCGAGTTATTTTCTTTGATTAGCTGCCAAGGCCCGGATACCCCGCCTGTTTCGAGTCATTTGAAGCGTTCAAAATGAAATTATAGAGCATCTCTTCGAGATATTAGTGTTAAAGAGCAAGTAGCCCATGGCTACAGTAATCCCCTGTTAATCCTGACCTAATGAGACCAAGCAGAAGAGAAGGGGAAACACAGGGTTAAATGGCATTAGTGGGACTTGCTGGAGTGGCGTAAGCTTTCCTAAATGGTGAATTATACAACAACAACAGTGCAGTCACACGATGTCAAGTCAGGAAAAGTGAAATTGTGAAGTAGCATGAGGAAAAAATAAAAAGGCAACATGACAAAATCAAAAACGTACTATGAAAAGATGAAGAGATGAAAAGATCAGCAGCAGTTAGACCATTGATTTTAATATCCTTTCATGATTTAGTTATTTTATCTGTATCTCCTAAATTATACTGATATAACCACATGGAATATAAAGTACATAAGAAACTAATAATCATGAATATATTAAAACAACTCATTAAAATATTGCACCTCACACCAGACACAACATTTCTCCAATATATGTCTTATATATATATTGTTTAAGATCAAGTTAATAACAGAAATATAATTAACACACAGACTAAACACAGATCACAACAGCCAACAAATCACACAGTTATGTTGACTTAAGGTGAGGTGTGAGTCGCAGATGAGGTTACAGGTCCATCAATCCCAACACCCTGAGAGAGAGCAGTGCCTGAGAGGCAGACTTCAGGGTGAAATGTTCCCCTCTACTCCTCCTGCTGCTGATCTGCTGAGTGTGTGTTCATCTATCAACACAATCAGCTGTTAAATGTTACATCGTGTCTTGTTTAAAGCTGGGCTCCAGGATGTGAGGTATTTTTCTTATTGCTTTTTATTTTAGATGAACAGTTATTCACACGGCACAGGGCATCACTACTTTATATTTCACTTAAAGCCAAATAATTATATAACACAGAGCTGAATCACCACATTCATTCCTAAATGAATCAGTCATATTTAAAGTAATTGCCTTCCCTTTCAAACGGAGACTTCTGAACGCCTCAGTTCAAAAACCAGCCTATTCAGAGGGAGCCTTAATAAACTCAGTAACACAGTAATAAGTGGTGCGCCAGCGGGGTGGCCACACTCATCCAAAGGTAACACAGCACTCAGCACCCAGACCAGCAGGACACTTCCTACTCACCCCTCTGATCTTTAATAGACACTAATCAGATGTGGGCCTGGAGAGAAAGAGCAGAGAGGCAGGAAGAATTGAACATTTTAAGAAATCTTTCATTAAAAAAACAACTTTTAGGATTTTTCACATGGCAATTCATTGAGGAGATACTTTTTTATATTACAAAGCGACACTGAAAAAGCAAACAAAGACACGGAAATCAAAGAAAAACCAACAACTATATTAATCTAACTAATCAAAAATGAAGAACTAACATGAGAAAAAGAAGAAAATCTTTTAATACGACAAATATTTTGTGGAAACCTTCATGTTTGTCTGTTTCTCAAAACGACATTAAATTATGGTAAAGATTTTTTTTATACTTGAAATCCAGTTTTTTCTTTCAGTACCCATCTTTTAATCCAACAAAAACAGAGAAATCATGTGTGCATGTGCGTGTGTGTGTGTGTGTGTGTGTGTGTGTGTGTGTGTGTGTGTGTGTCAGAGACAGCGAGGAAAACATGAAGCTTTTAAACCTGAGATTGAGCGCAGCCTCCATCTTTCAAGAATTCATAAATTAATCACCAGGCGGTGAATATGTCCAAACAAACACATGAAAGTTAGATGCTGCTCTTCTGTGTGTGTGTGTGTGTGTGTGTGTGTGTGCAAGAAGAGAGGCTGTACATATAGAAGCTGTGTCTGATCCCTGACTTGTAATTAAGCTTATAGCTTTACACAGTTGCATGCACATAGACTCTCACATACACACAGTTAGTCATTCAGCAAAATGAAAGACCACACTCTTTGTCTCTTTTACATTCTCACACACACACACACACACACACACACACACACAGAGGGCACGGGCCCACATCTACAACTGTCAGATTAGAGAGGGTCCTTAATTTGTGTGACTCAGTGGAGTTTCGCTGGCTAATGAGATTGGGCTAATTGGTATCGTTACTGTAATCTCCTGGGCGCAGGACAACACGTTTATACATATACCCACTGATCACACTTAAAACCTGCCAGCTATGCTAAAGGTCATTAGCGGGTGTGTTCATTTCCAAAGCCATGCGATGTAATGGGGAGGGGAGTGCATAAAACACTGTTGAAGTTCACCAGGGTTAAAACATTCATTTGCTAATTCCAGGATGCATGTTGCCAAAAGAAAACATGCTGTAATTACACCAGGAAAAAAGAGAACAAGCTAAAGTAACACTCTCAGACATAACCATGGATCTCACTGTGCAGCCCATTTTCCAGGCAAATTAAAGCACATGTTGTTGCACCGAACACTTAATTTGTCAAATTTCCCCATAAACAGATGAGACCCTGTGTTTTTAACCCCCTGTTAATTTCAGTTCACTAAGAAAGAGAGAAGACACACTTTTACATTGATCTTTTTTTTTTTTTCCATTAAAAGGTCAGTTCAGTTTTAAACCCAAATTAGTCTGGCACTGTAGCTGCACTTTTAATTACCTTTCAACAGATTTTCAACAAATCTACAAGTTGATACGCTGGGAAATAAAACCGCTGTAAACAAATACGAACGTAACCAGAGTTTAAACTTTGAACTTTGAGGCCGGCATCTGAAACTTCTGCTCAGTGATGCTTTTCATCTCCTGCACTTTGTATTGTGTGGTACATATCTGCAGATTGTAGTATGAACTGAAACATTGGAAACATGAATTAGCCTCGTGTAATTACAACAAAAAATAATCAGCAGGGTAGACTCGGTCCTCTCCAAGTGGACTGAACCACTACCTGAATATACTGGAAAACTGCTGCTGTGGGTCAGAACAGTCAAATATGAATCTGAATTTCCCCACGGGCTTTTCTAATGTATAACTTAACAAGCTTAACAGCTATTAAAAATTCATCACTTAATATAGAAATACATATCTTTTATTTTATTTATTCCCTCGACCAAATATAATGAATGTAGAGCAAGGCCATCAGCGTAAGTAGGCTATCAGTCTCACTTTTGGCTCGGGCCGGGGGAATGGCATGAGGCTGACAGAGTGAAACAAGAACAGTAGCTAATGTTAGCACTAATGTTAGCATTAGTATTAGCATTAGCAGCAGAGATGAATGGAGCGCCTGGCAGCCAGGCCTCGTCTGTCCACAACTAGAGACAGGTGGGGCCTTAAGCCTGGCTTCAGGTTACTTAGACGAGCCACAATGTGCGTCACATGCTCACAAACACACACATTTATACACACACACACACCTAAACTGCAGAAATCCTGATTTATTTATTTTTAGGCTATTTCAACAACTCTGCTTATAAACAAAAGTAAGATGATTTGTTGTCTGCTTTTCATTATAATTAAGGATTCTCTTGTTTTGGCCACGTTTCGACTTTTCACCAGAGAAAAAAAATTAATGCAGCGTTTCCACGACAAAGTAAGAAGCAGAGGAGCACTATTTTGCATGTGTTACAGGGCTTTTGTGATGCTAAAATATGTTGGGGAAGTTTGCTTTAGCACTGTGGGGGGAAACTAAGCTCTGCCACCTGTTCGCCAGATCCAGAGGCTCTATTGAATATTCTTATAAAATCAAAAAAAAAAAAAAAGTCGGGGGAAGAGAAATCAAAGCATTTCCTGGCTGCCTGTGGCACAGCTTCTGAGGACTCTCCTATTTTTAGGCTCTGACCTAAAGCTGCAACCCTCTCTTTTAACCTCACAACTGTGGGCCGAGATGTTGCCAATACAATAAAAACATGAATCCATCGCACTGAAATCTGAAGACGTTGTCCTGACAGTGATGGAGCTATGAAATTTAAGGGGTAAAATTTTAGGTAAACACACATAGAAACAAGTCTGGAATCACTATAGATTTTACCTGAATGAAATAAACGACACCTCTCTCGACTTATCTCCAATCAGCTGTTTCCTATATTGTCCTAATTAGACTTTCATGGCCTTTCTGTTCTCCTCAGGTTGGAAGATGTTAACCAAGGGATCTGGGATCTCATGTTTGTCTTGCAATCAGATCTGAAGGAAGGCGTCTCCTCCTGCCTCGCTGACTGGTGTTGGGTGGATAGTTAGGACGTAAGGACCTAGC
>OOFC01014071.1:0-14273 GCA_900323345.1 Pseudochromis fuscus
CAGCTGCCCTTTGACCCGACACACAAACATGAATCTTATTACTGAATCTGTCAATCAAATGATGAATCATCATCATCTCAGCTCAGAGGTAGGACTCCCTCCTATTGCATTCACTGTGGCTCTTATAAGACTAAATTGTTACACTGAGAATTTAGAGAAAATGTAAGCACAGTAAAAAGTATTAATAATGGATAAAATAGGTAATGTATTAGACTAAAGTGATAATACGCTTCGAAGAACTAGGTTATGCTTTTTGCAATGTTAATATATTATTATGAATGTTAAAAAGCCTGAGCTAAATGATAATAGGTATAAAAAATGTATAAAATGTGCTTAGTTATTCACTTGCCTAAAAGTCCTTTGGGAGACTTCTCTGAAACCATCTTCTGTTTTTTTACACAGAGTATTTTCCCTGCAGCCCTGCACATTCAGTCCAAAGAAAAGGGAGACATGCTCACGGCATCCGATTATTACAGTCACAAGCACTTCCTTTCTGTGCCGCTCTGCCCATTGATTAACAGGGGAAACATGCAGGTCATTAAAGTTTTATGTAAGTGCAGTCATCACCCAGCACTCTGTGGTTCGATCATTAATTCATACCAAAACAGGCAACACTGAGCACTGTAGCTAAGCCCAGATATAAAGTAAATACTCTGCTTTCCTGCATTTCAATTGTAATTTGTATGGTCAAAGACTCTGCTGGGTACTGTTCACACCACTCTACATATCCAGTTGCACACTACTTTTGTCTTAAATCCAATATTGATGGTGTTTATTTCAGAGGCTCGTGTGATTTCCTGAAATGATGAATTCATGGTTTCATATGTGACGGGGTAACTAGGTCTTCAGAGAGCACAGATGTACGCAGTAACCTTCATTCAAGCTGAGATTGTATTTTGTCAGTCAGGTTGGAAAATTGGATTTCACACAGTTCAGACGATGGCGAGCGTCCCTGCGTTTGCAAATTTGATTCCATCTGTGAGGTGGCCTGCTGAGAAACTGCCAACAAGAAGAAACGCTGCTTTTCACAACATGAGATCAAGATATCTTCTGCTGAAAAGACGAAACGATTGTGTCTCCTACAACATAAATTAAATATCACGTCAACCTTAGAGTTCATTTAAAGAGCCACCAGTTTGAGACTTCATATAACTTTCTACTCACACGAATCCTGAACCTTAACTGGCTGATCTACTGAGCGTGTCAGCAGGGCCTGATCCTCAAACGCCAGTGCTTTCAAACAGGCAGCCACTGCCGAGGGAAATAGCTGAGAAATATTATTTTTTATACACCCATACCAGAGGATGAGCACAGTAATCTCCAGCCTCCAGTTTGAGGACTGTGAAAATGACACTTCTGGGGCACAGTATAGGTGAAACCAGGGACGAGAGATGATAATCATGGCAATTACAGCTTCACCACTCGTTCTACTGCGGCTCAGCCAAGGGTAACAAGTTAGCTCCTTGTCCACTACAAGTGGTATACGATGTGAGAACGAAGAAAAGCAAACCACTGCCAGTTCAGCCTGTCAGATGGTTCAAGATAAGCATACATTGTGACATACATAAATGCAATGTTCTCAACACATTTTCAGCTTTATTCAGATGCTATTCTGATTCATTTGGCCCTGTTCACATTTGCTTTCGGCAGCTGCTTTCTCTGACTCCTTCAGCAGGAGTGTCGCCTGAAACAACCCTTTGTGTTTAAGCGCAGCAGCTCTCATTAAAACGAACACTCAATTTCTTTCCCCCCACTCACAGACAGAGTGACAACACAGGCAACTTCCTCTTCTCACAGACAGTTGCACCATAAGTCATGGTTTACTTATGAAACGCTCACCTAGCATGGCAAGCAGCTAAAACCTGAAATAGACTCTGTGTATTAATGTAATGTGAAAAAAACAAGAACCAGCCTTGAGTGCAGGCAAGAAACCTTGTTTTAAATTAGGACTTGATGCTGCAGTGCACAGAGTATATATAGAGAAGATTTAACAGAACAATGCATATGTGGCCTAAGCCCAGATGCATACAGAAGAAAAACAGTTGTTGTCATCCAAAGCACTTTATCATATCAAGACTGCAGAGTGCACTCCATTAAAAAAACAACTGCAGTGTTTCATCAGTTCATGAGGTCTCTATTTGTTCCACTAAACAACTCACACTATTAAGTGCACACATGCAGTTCACAGAAAACATAATCCTCATCATCCTCTTATTTCAGTAGAAATGGTGACAGACAACAGACAGACAGTTTGGATTATGAAGGGTGATTACCCAAGCACCTAATGAAAGGGGTTATTTAAGGCTAAATTAACCTCAGACCAACATAGCAAAAATCCAAGTGGAAAAAAAAAACGCTGCTTTTCCACAGGGTATAATTCCTCTCTGGCTTTAGTGTCCCTCCATGAAGCCAAAACCCTCCAAAACAACTTAATCTGTGGCAAGGGGGGTAAAAATAATCAATAAAAACAAAATTATATTCACAAAACGAAGTGTTCTCAAAAGTGAGAGATGGGGGGGAGCTGTCACTGTTCGGATACAAAGCTCCAGCTCGATTGCAGGTATATTAATTCTCATTTTCTTCCAGCCCAGGTGTTCAACACCAGTCTTATACCTGATGACACCTGCAAAGCAATGAATTAGGTTTTACGACTATCATCTGACGCAGCCTCTATGGCTACGGATGAATTATTACTCAAGCAGATGGCTGTCACTTTAAGCAAACAATATCAGAGAGGTGGATAACGTTGACTAAACAATGACTCGTGTAGTTTCACACAGGCTGTGTACACATCAATCTTCTACATTTAAATGTCAAAGTTTAGTTGTATAAACTTCCTATGTGCATCATCAATTCTTGTATAACACTTATACAACTGTCAGCACACAAAGCTACACAAACCAGCTTAAAGAAGGCCAGTGTGCACACGTTTACCATCCTCTGTGTGGTTCCCACCTTAGGATATTGAAAAGTCATCATCAGGAAATTAATCTTTGTATTAGCATGTGTCTAACTATAGCTCCTGTATTCCCAAGGTGAAAAAAGATTTGGGCGATGTAGCCCAATATTCAAACCACAGATGAGGAATCTGAGGTAATTCCAAAATTAACAGCAGCTTTTATTAGGCCATGTAATCAGGGATGAAACTGAAGGTTAAGTTATTGTGAATGAGGTTATGGTGAATGAGGGACATTTATAATTTATGTCTGAACACATGGCATTTCAAACCGTATTCCACACTGCAACCATTATGACAATCACTGTCACATTATTTCACAAGATACTAAAGCCTGTGCAGCTTTGAAATGTCTTTACATCTTCCTGTTTATTTTGTGCTACTTGTTCCAGATTAATGAGTCAGCCTGTACTATTTGTGCCACAAAAAAATGTTGGAGAGATGTGTAGTACACACTATGTTCTTACATCCAGAAAACATGTGTTGACATGTTAATATTATTATTATTCTTTCATGAGATATCAGAAAACAACCCAGTCTGTGTAAGCTACAACATCCAGTGTGGTTATTGAGCATGCAGCCTGCAGGCCTGTCTGTATACTACGTCTATTTGCGTCTATTTTTTTTTTTTTTTTTTTGTCTAGACCCGTGAGGATGCTGCATATCCACATCATATCCATACGTGCAGACAATCTGATTGGATTTTGAATATGACATGAAGACACATCACACACCGCTGTACCATTATTGATTAAATACATGGAGCATCCTAGTGGTCGCAGGGCGCGTTGATGTGCTCCACTAACCCATATTTACCGTAGTGCATGTTGTGTATGTACAGGAATGACAGCGGCATATAATGTCCAGTCCCCGTGGCCTGCATGCGTTTTCTCTCTCTGGAGAGCTGGTGTAGCAATTGTAGCGAAATGCATAGTGCTCTAATTACAAGAGAGATGCACGGTCCGACGAATGGAGGCTGCACTGAGAGGAGAGGGTTTTGAAATGAGGCTGGAGAGATAACCGAGAGAAAACCGTCGGCGTTTACGCAGAAATACGCAGACGGGAAAGTAGCCCTGCTTGCTTTCAGCGCCGTTTTTTTTTTTTTTTTTTTTTTTTAATTCTAGCATCTTACCGTGGTGCTGCGATGACCTCGCCTCACACGGCGCAGCGGCTGATGATGTCGGCTTGCGTCGTCCCTTCACGGACCCTGTCTCTTCTCTTATGTCCTTGAGAATAACGCAAAACACACGAAGTTGTCGAATCATCTGAAGAATGCGTTTAGGTTCCCCTGACGATCATGTTTCCTGCAGATCTCTCTGAGGATGCGCGTCCCCCCCTCCCGCCTGCCTGCTTCCTGAGCTGAGCCGCGTTATGGCAGCCGGAGAGGAGACTGGAGACCCTCCCCCGAGCGCATAGCAGTATCAGGTGGACACCGAGCATCCTTCACATTCCTGCATCACTGGACGATAAAGGGCAGGCCTGTGCGTAAAATAGGCTCAGTCTGTACTTATTTTTATTTTTTTCCCCCAGTTGTAGGTTTTACGGTTGACATTTTAAGCATGATGTTTGTTCAATACATTAACAAAAAAGAGCTGTAACATTCCTGTAGTCTTCCTCTGGGGATCTACATTAGGGATTCACACTGACCTTATCAAACTTGATGCTGTTTTCACGTGGCATGATGCTACAGGGGTTCAGTGGCATATTTTCTACAAACAAACTTGTTTATGTATTTAAGTTCCTGTTACATTTAACCTTCTGTCACTTGAATTTAATGTTAATATTTTTGGAAAAAAGCCACACAGTGCGTTTCAGAGAGGTTCAGCTCAGTACTTCAGAAAATCATATGGACAACATCTACAGTAAAAGAAGAAGAATTGGTCAAAGGGTTTACTACTTGTGGAGTATTATCAGTAGAGCCACCTGCTGGTAACCATGAACCTGTCATGCTGCCTTCACGTGCTCACAAAAACCTGAAACAAGGTCATATTTTTATATGTCAGGATATTGGAAAATTCAAGTGGACAGTGCGTGTGTGTGTCTACATCCAGGTAATGTTTACAGTCACATTTTGTTAAAATTAAATGTGCTGCACAGCAAGTGGCATTTGCATGTGACTCATAAGTCAAAAATATGAGCTCAGGAGGAAAACTTGAGGGCAGTTTAGTTAAAGGGCATCTGGGTAAAAATATTCTCTGTTCCCTGAATGTGTGGCCATGAAGGGAAACTTCAAGTCTACAGAGACTGTTGAATATAATACGTATTGTCTGTGGCAGTGAGAAACTCCACTAAACAGATGTCCTTGTTGCACACCACGGGGGATAATCCACTGTTGTTTTGTGACACAATCATTTAGTGTAAATGGACGGCTTTGCTGACCTCTTGTGGAAACTGCATTGAGTAAATGAAATAATAAGTCTTCAATTAGGGGAAATAGGCTGCTGCCAAACAAAGCACAATTGTGAAGTGGTACAAATAATTTATAAATGGTTGTGTGATTCCTCTGTGATCTAAAGACATTGATTTATTTAAAGCTGTATTTAACACGTAAACAAGTTCAAACTGCTATGAAGACAGAACACAGGTTGGTGTAGTGGTGCAGTGGTTAGCACTGAATGTTTCTCGGTTGATCAGTTGATTGATGATCCTAAACTGGCAGTAAGCACTAGTGTGAATGGTTGTTTGTCTCTGTGTTAATCCTTTGAATTACTGGTGACCAGCACAGGGTGGAACCCCATCTTTACCCATTGACGGTGACCCTGTGCAGGATAAGTGGGTAAAGAAGATGGATGGATGGATAGATGGACACAAATCTGTTACTCCAGAATGACTCATAAGCATTATGGAAGTCATGTCGTTATGCTTCTTGAACATTTTTGAATTTTTCATATTCCTCTGAAAAAAGAGCCTCAGACTAATCTACTGCATTTATAGTAAAAATACATTTACTTCAGCAACTTCCATTCTTGGATTGAGACTATTAAAGGAGTAGGAATTTTCTTTTAATGTGTCCCAAAGCCTCTTGGATGGATGCCTGTGGGAAAATATAGTGTAGTCTTTGTAAAGGACAGTTGGCAGAGTGAAAAAAGGCCGTATATGAGATTAAAAATACAGCAGAGCCTTTTAAGTTAAATGTGCAGTAAAATCAAGGCCATGGCACAAATTTCACGAAGACCTAAGAACAGATTAAACATGTCTCAGTTGTGCATCGTTAGCTGGAAAATCACTGACATCATGTGTATAATATATAAACTATGAAAAACAACATGCTTGAAGTGATAATTGAAAAAAAAATGATGCCACTTCAAACATTGAACAAGACCTGTGTTTAATGTTTGTCAGTCAACAATATTTATCCGAGTATCCCCGGGGTATTTATTGCATCACTTCATCATCAGCCGTGTGTTATCATCTGTGACTCCAACACACACTGTACTTGTGTGTTTTCAGTCTCAGAATATCATCTGCACTTCTGAAATCATTTCAATCTGCCTGTTACATATGCACAATTTGCCTTGGTGTTCACTCTTCTTTGCAGAGTGGACTCAGTTGAACTCTCAGCAGCAGTAGCACATCCCACACTACAGCTGGGGGCAGTGTTGCTCTATAAATTCTGCATGAACCTCTGATAATGCTGAGCACTGCTCGGTGATTTGTAAAGATCCATGTGTGGGTGTGTGTGTGAGCAACAATGACCCAATCACGTATCTAATTTACTTCATCATATAATTGAGTTATTTTAGTTTCACTACATATTAAAGTCAAAAGAGATGCAACTGTCATCCTGGCTTCTAATTAACCAAACTCAATTGTGTGTGAATCATGTGGATTGCTCGCCCAGCTGACATCAGTTGATACAGCAGAAACACTTAAGTCTGCTAAAAACAATAGAAAGAATGATCTCTTTAATACATCTACTTCATAAAGTTCTTTGTCCTCATCAGCAGAGTGACAGTAATTGAGGTTTGCATCGTCAGTGCTTTGTGCGACACACAAAGATTAATCGGTGCATCAATGCTGTACCTGATGTCTTTGTTTTGATGTGTTTTTCTTTGTGTTTGTTTGTTCATTTCCCCCTGATAATCAAAAAAAATAAAAATGCTGCTTCCCAGTGGAAGAGCACTGAGGCTTTTAGTGAAGGTCATTTTGCGGATGGACAATGAGGCACTATGTAGAAGGTACATTCACTTCTTCAAGGCTCAGGAGACCTTTAGGGAGGAAAATGTTTTCCACCTGCATGTCAAATAGACTTCTATCCTGAAAAATACCCCAATCTGACCTTCATCACTTCATTTTATCCCATACGAGGGAGGTATTTCTTCACACCACAGGTTTTATCATCTAATAAGACCGTTTTTATTTTTTCATTTTCTCATTGCTTAATCACAATACACTGATTTGATTCATTCACAGAGCACAAACGGGATCTGCAACCAATGACAAATGCATATGACACATCTCGAGCTGTGCCCTTGTACTTGAAGCGTCCACAGCTTGGCGCTAGCAGGTACATTGCTCTGAAATAGGCCATGATGACAAGTTGTTCACTAGTGACCGCTGGCAGTGATATAAATTTTTCTTTCTGTCCTGCCTGTTGGGTCTAATGCCAGAGCAAGAGAAAAGGTGCTGCTGTGAGCTTTATGACAAAATGCTTTATCCCCCATTAACCTTCACAGAGTGGGTATCAGGAGGGGATTTCATGTGGAATAAAGCACCAGTGTCAATAGACAGGTGTGTCGCTGAGTTCAAAGAAGACAGCAGGCTAGCATGAGGTGCCCTCCGTCCTTCATTTCTCCTCTTTCTTTTGGGGTCATTCCTTAGCTGGGCTCTGACAGCAACCACTGATAAGAAAATGATTAAGTATCACGGACTCAACCACAATCCAATTCACGTTACCAGCTGCTCTGCAGACTACAAAAAGGCTGCATCAGAAGTTTTTTTCCCCCCCAAACAGAAAGTTCTAACAGCTTTTTGATTATGCTTCATATAAGCCATATGTGTGAGCACGGCTGCCTGACTTACAGCCTGAAATCCATTTACAGTACATTGTGTTGGTGAATGTGCCACATGTTACAAATCCCAGACATTGGAGGAGTGTGAATTCTGGCTCAGGATCAAAGCGGATGGTGGAGATGACCTCACCACACAATGCACAATGTATGGGAAATGTAGCCGTCTTGGCTGATATACAGCAAAACACAAACGCCCATACACACACGCTATACGTACAAAGGCAGATTCAGCCCACAGGGATCAGCAATCAGCTGTGACATTCCCCCCGTGAAGCATCTGGGCACCCATGAAAATGGAAATGGCAGAAGCTGATCTGTCGATGGGGACCAATCTGCCTCCTCATCAGGGCTCTTCATTAAACTTGAGTACTGTCCATTAGCCCCTGTAATCCTCCGCTCACCCACTGCCACACACGACCTTGAGGTGCAACAGTACACACTTTTAACAGGTCCTGAGTTCTCACTGAGGTACAGTTAATGTCACATGCACTTTGGCTGCTGGATTTCACGGGTGAATGAGCTGTTTTTGAGGCAGGATTTAAGGCGTTCTCCAAACTCTACAATTCCTCACAGAGTCATCTGTTGCATTATAGCCAATCATAACCAGTAATTTAACTTACCCTCATGATACTCGTCGCACAGTGTGACTTTTTTCACTGTCTACTACAGAATGTGATCATTCCTTGCTCACCATAGGAGCCGCTTAATTGAGCTGGATGTGCGTCAATGATTTCACTTAGAGGGGATCATCAAGATTCAGACAAGCACCTGGTCTTTTATGTGCCTGTAGAAGGCTGGCAGGAAAAACGATTACCGGCCTCATTTGTTCTCTATAGACAGTTGTGACCTTTCCAATTGGCACATCCTCTTTCGAATATGACAGCTTTTCTTTCCCGAAACCAGGAGTGATCTTGCATTTAATATGCACATAAATTGCATTTTTGCCTATTGGGAAGCTTAAAGTGAGAACATACTGTACAATCAGTATAGCGGCGCTTTTTCTGACATTGGATGTGTCAGTTGTTAGTGAAAGTTTACAGTAGTCCCATTGTGCCTGTTTTTCTGCTACATGCTAATGGCTCTGTGAAGAAAAAGAGCTCCATGCAGCAAATGATTTCTATAGATGCCTGTGCACATATAGAAATGGGACTTAATTTAATGTTCACTGTGGTGAATAAATAACAATAAAATCATGTTATGCCACGTGTTTGGTTTTTTTTATACATGAACACAGATATAGGGGCGGTACGGTGGTGCAGTGGTTAGCACTTGTGCCTCACAGCAAGAAGGTTCGGGGTTCGAATCTCGGCTCGAGCATGTTCTCCCTGTGCATGTGTGGGTTTTCTTTGGACTTCCTAGTCCAAAGACATGCTTGTTAGGTGAATTGATCAAACTAAATTGACCATAGGTGGGAGTGTGAGTGGTTGTTTGTCTCTGTGTTAGCCCTGTGATAGGCTGATAACCTGTCCAGGGTGTACCCCGCCTCCTGCCTGATTACAGCTGGGATAGGCTCCAGCAGACCCAAGTGTGGAGAAGCAGGTATAGAAAATGACTGACAAAGTGACAACCTCCAAATTTTCTCAGCTGGAACATCTGGACCTCTGCTGCTGTTGTGAGAAGTATCAAATACCTAGTCATCACAGAATTGAAGTTGTAGGGGGAGTCATGGCAGCTAACAAAATCTGACTCCCCATTATTTTGGGAATGCACAAAGTGACGAAACCTCCAGATTTTCTCAGCGTGAACATCTGCACCTCTGCTGCTGTTGTAAAAACATAGCTAATGGATGTAATGCACCTTGTTTGTGTATGTTGTAATACCACTGGTTATGCCATATTTTCCTTTATCACCCAGATGGCATTGTGTTATATCTCTTCCAAGCAAAAACTTGGTGCTAACCACCGTGTACACAAGACCACAAGAAAAAATAAGTGGCCATATCCAGGAATAATTGTTAGTAAAGTGCTGTATTATTACTGAAGAATGAGCTTTCATTACCTCTGCCAAGGAGGTTGTGTTTTGTTGGTTTATTTCTTGTTTGTGTGTTTATTAGCAACATTACAGAAAAAAATATTTAGATTAATTTGTTTTGAAAGATTATCCAAGGGAGAAATTATTATTTTTGGGGCAATTTCTGCACAAAAAAACTCCCCCAGAAATTGTTATGTTATGAGAGGCTAGTGCTGAAGAGGGTTACAGTGTTCAGTCTGTAGCATCAGTACAGCTGGATTATACCTTGCAGTGAAACCCAGTGAAAACTCACTGACCTGAAGGATATCATAGCCGGACTTTACAAATGAATTCTTGATCGTGAGCACCATGAGAAATAAAGACAATACACACACACAGAAGATACAAATACAGCTTTTACAGTCGCTACCAATAAAATCCCCAGCCTCCGTTTGTACAGTGTGGTTAGATTGTATCATAAAATGCATTTCTACTGAGGGGCTGGGGATAGAGGCACAGGGAGTGATTGCCAAAATCATTGTTTACTTGAATGGATTACCTTTCAGTGGAACTGTTAGGATGTGCAATCACCGGGAAATATCAGTGAAGAATGAACTGGCAGGACTATGAAAACAAAAAGCTCAAATATCGAGTGGATGTTTGGTTTGGAAGTAGATTCCTCCTCCACAGAAGCCACAGGATTTCCAATAAATGTTTCTGTTTTTCTACTACTATAGGCTCTGATTTATAGTGCACTTCTATCGTCAAATAAATAACTGTGTGACTACTTTTAATTTGTGTACTTTCCACTGTATATCCCCAGAATCCCTCTAAATTAGAGTATAAGCTTTTGGCTTATAGTCATAAATTGCACACAAATTGCATCGCTCAGTTATTTTCACTGCTGAAAAACATTCACAGGAAAACTAAAAGGGATTGAAAATTCATAAGCTCTTTGATTAAAAAAATTTTTCAAAATGTTAATATTATCTTAACTTGGTGGAAAGGACTATGAATAGCAGAGCTACACCCAGGAAAATGTGGTGTGAAGTTGACCTACAGAGCACAGCTGACAAGTCAAATTACAAGCATGATGCAAAAGCAAAGACTTGATGAAATGTTTTCTCATTTTTTTCATGGCACAAGAGGGAGGAATTCAATTTGACTAGGTTATAGAGAGGAATTCATCTTTTGAATGTGAAGAGACAGACAGAAAAGGCAGAGAGGAATAGATTTCAGGCACTTCTCTGTCTCTCTCTATGGGAATGTTAATGCTTTGTGTTGTTGCCACTGTTTGTTGTGCAGCAGCCCGGCTGATCAGCGTCTGCTGCCTCACTGTCTGTGGAAGCATCTCTTGTGATGAGATCGTATAGACTGTGTCTCAAATGCCCACACACACTCTCATGTACAAATAAAGGGATGCCCACACACTTGAAGAACAAACAGGGAAAAATGAGTTCATGGATACAAGGACACCCACAAAACACACACACACTGCATTTACACACTCCTTTCTTGCTCCTTCTCGTCATGCTTGTGCGCCGCTGATTCTGCTTCAAGGCTTAAGCCAAAGGTCTTTTGAGTCATTTTATCCAGGGGCTCTTCTGTCCATCAGTGCTTTCGTATCACCAACCCAACTGGATCCCAGTCTAAACCTGGGCCTTAGTAATGATGACCACAGGCACAACAACCATCTGTAATGTGTCCGCTCCTCCCTTCAGGGAGCTGGAGAAGGATCTGCTGTCACTCTAGCGGGGGAAACATCTGTTCCCATTAAATTACTGTGGCCCTGCCATGCAAGTTATCTCCACTGCACTCCATTTTACCGCCCGAGTCCTGCGCCTGTCGACAAGGGGATAAAACAAGATTAGTTAAATGACTGGGAACTGGGGAAGTAGTGAGGGACAGAGGGGGAATGGAGAGAAAGAGAGGGAGACGTCTCTTCCCTTGTCGTCTGCTCTCTTACCAATTAGGAACTGGGGACTGTCCTCGAGTGAAGCGAAAGAGGGATATAATCACCTCATCCATCAGCTAACTTGTCACCACATGGCCTAAACCCATTACATGAGCAACACTGTGCGTGGTCTGTGAGAAGAAGCTTTGTCCACACTGAAGGTCTCACATGTTGTGGAGATTTTGCAGTGACTGTGGTGATGTTCTCCAGAGATGAGGGTTTCTCAGCTTGAATCCACAGCATCCACTCTCCTCCTGCAGCTTTGTGGGGGAAGCTGAATCCACCAGTGTTGTGCCTGAATGAGTTCAATGAATGCGCGTTCATGAACTCTCATGAACGAGCTCGTTCTGGCATCTGAACGGCGCTCTCTCACAGTTTAACTTTGTTTAAGAGAGTCCAGATTTCCATAGAGCCTTACAGGTGAAAACCCGGCTAAAGCACACCGTAAACAGGCCTTAATATGTCAGAGGAAAACACCCAATCTGGCAACAGCAGCCACCACAGAGTTGCACCGCCACATGCGTCATCAAAATGCGAAGCATCGCGGCAAAAACAAATGGACAGCAGTGCTACCTCAGACTCTGCCTCCACGATTAATAGGCTACTTTATCTTCATATGATTACCGTATTTTCTGGACTATTGAGTGCACCTGTCTATAAGCCGCTATTGAATTTATTCAAACAGTTTCATGTAGTCCACTCTGACCGGGTCTGATGTGACGAGGCTAAATGTATCGGCGGCATGGAGCTTGCTAGCTTGTAAAAAGCCAACGGGCTTCGTGACGCTGATACATAAGTTCAAAGCGTCGGAAAAAAGTAGTGGCTTATAGTCCAGAAAATACGGTACTTAAGAATTTTATGAAAAGGTCAGTGATAATGCAGGACAAAGAAAAATCTTACCTTTGTGTAAACTTTGCTCACCAGGTTTCAAAAAGCAACTCTGTACATCAACAGCAAACCTGAGACGACACATTGAACTAAAGCACTTGGCTAGCCTTTCAAGGTCTGTGCGAGTGACTTAAAAAAAACAAACAAGTAGTGTTTCCAGGTTTGGAAAATTAATGAAATGGAAAAACCTTTGCACCTTAGGGACGACTGTCCTATTTTTGTTTTAATAATTCCTCATTAAAAAAAACAACAAAAACAAATATTCAAGCAGCAGGTTTTTCCTCATGTATTTGAGATTATACTGTAGGAGTGGAAGCTGCAGCTGCTACTGGTGTGGACTGAATGGGTGGCAACAAGGGGGAAATGCCAGTAATCTGAGGGTAATAAGTCGCACTAGTTCTAGTTCATTTTTGGAACCGTGAATTTAGTTCAAAATTTTGAATTATGAACTATGAACTCAACTAGTTAGTTTTAAAATTTGTGAACTGAACTTCGAACTAGTTCTTGTAGAAAATGAACTTTCCCAACACTGGAATCCACCATCGTAATTTAACCATGAAAAGATAAAGACCTGCAGCTAGGCTTGCAGCTAATGACCACAGACTGCAACATCTGGCGTTACCTGTCCGTGGATAAAACTGTGGCACATTCAGTTCTTTCAAAGGACACATAAACAAAGAGCAGAATCATGTGGACAGTTTGTTCAGTCAGCATGAATTAAATATAGCACAGGGAGGTTTGTGTGTGTGGCTAAGTGCTCTGACTCTAACCTTTCTATCACATTGCATTTCATTGTAGTTTTGACATTCTCCTCTGACAACTAAAAACAAAAAAAAAAAAATCCAAACAGTCTTGATATTTATGCATCTGTAACAGATTTCGCTTGAGGTGAAGCGAGGAAGAATGTTTTCTGGATATGCTTCCTTTGTTATGTAAACCTGCATCCTGTTGCTTCACACAGGATGCATTCATTTTGCATTCAACAAATACAGATGTGAGCTAAATTAAAGGCCGCTGTAGGCTCCTAATGTAACACGCCTGCTCAAAATCCCCACCAAACAGTTATACTGTCACAAAAGATTACTGTGGCTTTTCCTCACCACGGGGGGGGGAACTGCCACCGTATTTTGCAGCACACGTTTAACAGCATGAAGTACGACCATATGTGCAAACATTTGCTTCTGCACCAACTACCTCTGAAGTTTATTTAATCTTTCATAGACACTTGGTGCACAGCTTTGCCATGTGATATTGTTTTCCTTATGTAACTGGAACATTGAAGGATTCTGCTTTCATGCCATGTCAAGTCGCAGTATTGACACAAGCCAACCACAGGCCAACATTACAAAGACTGGCATGTTATTTAACTAAAAATGAAAGTCGATGACAAATGATGCTTCGACTTCTGGCACGCAAAGAGTCTTGAGAAAGCGTATGAAGTCATGCTGCTGTGGCTCGATGTGTGCAGGTGAGAGCTGTGTGTGGGGGGGAGGGAGGGAGGGTGGGGGGAGGG